>JBBPBX010038288.1:16160-30480 GCA_038048925.1 Garcialebias charrua
AAGAACCTCGCAAGCGTGACTACCTGGTGGTGTTAGCGCGTGCACAACCAAGGACCGAAGTATAATATTGAACAATTTTACTAGAAATGACAACCATACCTGTTAGAGAACAAACATGTGGTTGGTGGAGGTCTGACGTGAAGCTCCTGCTCCTACACAGAAAAACACACACACAGTCACGAGACTAGATTATCCAAGCACGCGACAACGAGACGTAGCTGCTAACAGCTACACATGCTAACAGCTACACATGCTAACAGCTACACATGTTAACAGCTACACATGCTAACAGCTACACATGCTAACAGCTACACATGCTAACAGCTACACATGCTAACAGCTACACATGCTAACAGCTACACATGTTAACAGCTACACATGTTAACAGCTACACATGCTAACAGCTACACATGCTAACAGCTACACATGCTAACAGCTACACATGTTAACAGCTACACATGCTAACAGCTACACATGCTAACAGCTACACAAGCTACAGATGCAAACAGCTGCAGATGCAAAAAGCTGCAGAAACTAACAACTACAGATGCTAACAGCTACAGATGCTAACAGCTACAGATGCTAACAGCTACAGATGCTAACAGCTACGGATGCTAACAGCTGCAGATGTTAACAGTTGCAGATGCTAACAACTACATATGCTAACAGCTACAGATGCTAACAGCTACAGATGCTAACAGCTACAGATGCTAACAACTACATATGCTAACAGCTACAGATGCTAACAGCTACAAATGCTAACAGCTACAAATGCTAACAGCTACAAATGCTAACAGCTTCAGATGCTAACAGCTACAAGCTACAGATGCAAACAGCTGCAGATGCAAACAGTTGCAGATGCAAAAAGCTACAGATGCTAACAACTACAGACGCTAACAACTACAGATGCTAACAACTACAGATGCTAACAACTACAGATGCTAACAGCTATAGATGCTAACAGCTACAGATGCTAACAGCTACAGATGCTAACAACTACATATGCTAACAGCTACAGATGTTAACAACTACAAATGCTAACAGCTATACATGCTAACAGCTACACATGCTAACAGCTACACATGCTAATAGCTACCAGCTACATATGCAAACAGCTGCAGATGCTAACAGCTGCAGATGCTAACAGCTGCAGATGCTAACAGCTGCAGATGCTAACAGCTACAGATGCTAACAGCTACAGACGCTAACAACTACATATGCTAACAGCTACAGATGTTAACAACTAAACATGCTAACAGCTGCTAACAGCTACAGCTGCTAACAGCTACAGATGCTAACAACTACAGCAGCCAACAGCTACACATGCTAACAGCTACACATGCTAACAACTACACATGCTAACAACTACACATGCTAACAACTACACATGTTAACAACTACACGTGTTTACAGCTACACATGCTAACAGCTACAGATGCTAACAGCTACACATGCTAACAGATACACATGCTAACAGATACACATGCTAACAGATACACATGCTAACAGATACACATGCTAATAATTTTAAATGAAGATTGATATCATTGCAGGAGAGAAACTGGACCGACAAGACTGAAGAGCTACAAAAGTTCAGAATTGTTTATGTTAATTGTTCTGATGAAGCAACAAACAACTAGACAAATTGCATTTCCTGTGAAAGTGCAGTGTGAATGCTTATTGCAGAAGAGCTTGTGAAAAACAGCTGAAATTAGCATAAAATACATGCTGAAATGTAGCTGAAATGGAAGAACAAGCCTTAAGCACAAGAAAGCAGAAACATATTTGCTAAATAAGCAGAAATTAGCACAAAAATTAGGAAATCAGCTAAAATCAGCTGAACTTGTTAAAAAAATGGCTGAAAGTTAGCTGAAAAGGCAGAAAGAAGCTTGAATTACCAGAAGGAAGTGGAAGAAGCTGAAATGAGCTAAAAAAATGTGGAATTGTCTGAAAAAGCTAAAATTAGNATAATAAGCTCACAAACTGTATTAACTTTCTTGAAGAGTCCTTTCGTCTGAACACGAGCCGACTTCAGAGCTCCTTCAAGCTGCACCAACGATCAGGTTTCATCACCTGTAAAATCCAAAGACGAGGCAGGCGTCGCCAAGTTCAGGCAGTGGATTTTATTTCCTTTAAGCCCTAAAAGCACCTTTATCAGAAAAACCAAGTCAGAACTAGATGGTACAACGTTTTGCTCTCCCCTACACACCTGACTTAGCCTGGTTAAAACCAGACCCTTGTCCTTCACTTCGCTTCGTACTAGGGTCTGAGACTTCTCCCATAGACAAGGATTTCTCCGGTAGATTTTTGACCGGACCAATCAGAGAACAGAAGGCGGAGTTTTGAACGACGTCGACTGACGTCGTCAGTTAAAATGGCTGCCGCCACGAAGGAATTTTCAAGAAAACAAGGTAAAAAACTATTATTTCTTTGCTGAGAAAAAATATATTTCTTAGCTGACGTTATATCAGAAGTGTTCCTGAGCTTAACAGTTCCTAAATCAATTCACGAAATGGTCAAATCTGCTGGATTTAAATTGTTTCGGTTTGACATTTTCCAAACAGCCTCGGGTGCGCTACGAAAATAAATGATAAAAAATCGAATTTTATCTCAAATGTTTCATCCAGGCCAACAGTCAGTAAATTAGAGCCATATAATTACACACTGGTAGCAGAAAAAATATCCACCGAGTGGTTTCTGAGCTATTTATCTGAATAGCCTGGACCTCGCCAGGCTAAACTAACAAAACTCCGCCTTCTGTTCTCTGATTGGTCCGGTCAAAAATCTACCGGAGAAATCCTTGTCTATGGGAGAAGTCCCAGACCCTAGTACGAAGCGAAGTGAAGGACAAGGGTCTGGTTTTAACCAGGCTACACCTGACTACAATATCAGCACAAACAGTTCTGATTTGATCTTAGAATAGTTTAAGAAAAATTAAACTACAGATGAAAATTTATTTTCAAAACAGGTCCAATATTTCTTATTTATCATTAATAAGAAATTGTTATTACCATTATTAAAATAACCAGTTAGACTCAAACTAAAGGAAAAAAAAAAACAGATTAAAAGAATGAGCAAACAATGCAGGTCAAAAACAAAAGATAAATCAGAGTAACTTAGTGATTTTGGCACAAAGCTGTGAAAACAAGGACTTGTTTGGTTTCATATTTGTAGCCTAATTTTTTCTTTAGAAAAATATACATTTAACAAAAAAAATCTCTGAAGATATTTATCATGTAATTTGACTGAACTGGATGCCTGTGTTTCTCACCCAATCTCATTTCCTCAAAGATGCAGTTGGAAAGATGAGCTCAACCCCCAATAATCACAGATTATCATAATAAAGGCAAAGTAATTTAAAACACACAAAATAAATTCATTTTTAGAAGTCAAATATATTTGTCATCATTTACAGTCCTGAGCCAGAAGAAAAGCAGAAGTTAGGGTGTTGTGAGTCAAACACGACTAACTGGTGAAACAATGTATCATTCTAACTTTGTTGATCTGTACAAACACAGAAAAAAAAACACACATCTAGATAAAAAGTTTGACACTTCTGGCCACCTGGTCTGATTGATCTAAGATTGAAATGAAATGTCTCTCCCTTTACATCTCTAAGGTTTAAACATAATAAAATTTACTTTTCTAAATAAACCAGTGGAGTCAGAGTTGGCTCATACCAAGTCTTTATTGTTGATGATGTAATATAACAATTCACAAAAATACGCCATAAACTTGAGAACAGGTGAAACCCTAATGTAAAACAGATCAGGCCTGACTGTTAAAGATCTGAAGAACTCTGAAGCCTCTTATGACATTCATGTTTTTTTAAACAGCGAATCATTTTAAGTGCATTTGGACTTAAATGCTTCCTGACATTACATTAAAACATTTTAAAGACTTCCTCACATCATCTATATCATTTTTCTGTATTTTCTACACTGCCTAATAAATGAGAGAAAATTAATAAATGGTATGTGAACACAAACAGAGTCTTTGGCAGTGAAGTATCTCACTACGACACTGGCTTCTTTGGCATTTCCTGGAATACAGATAAAAATGCACTTATGGCGTTTTCAAGCTTCAAAAGACACAGCAGGACTTTTTTCATCTGCTCAGAGCTGAAGTGACCTGGGGCCTCATGTATGAAAGAGTGCACAGCTTTCATACTGACAACTGGCGTACGGACCAAATCTGATTATGCCCAAAAATATTTAGATTTATAAAAATGCTGTATCCTTGATGTGAATTGAGTGCAGCTGAACAAGCTGCATGAACCACCTTGTTCCCTCTTATAAATAAATATACATATTATCATAAACACAACAGGCTTCCACCCTGTGTCCAAATAACTATGGTGTCAAGGCAAATAATAATACAGAATGTTTTTAGACGTATTAATGACACAAGTGAAAGCAAGTAGTAAAATTGTATCTGGAAGTTCGGGGTTAGTAATAGCAGCACGGTGGTGCAGTTGGTAGAGCTGCTGCCTCTCAGCAAGAAGGTTGCCCCAGTTCAAATGCCCGTCCGGGGACTCTTCTGGGTGCAGTTTGCATGTTCTCTACGTACATGCGTGGGTTTGCCCTGTGTACTCCGGTTTCCTCCCACAGACCAAAAGCATTAATGTTGGGCTGATTGGTAACTCTAAATTGTCTCTGGGTGAGAGTGAATGTTTGTTTGTCTCGTTTGTCTCTATGTGTCCCTGTGATGGACTGGAGACCTGTCCAGGGTGTACCCTGCCTCCCGCACAGTGACGGCTGGACATGGGCACCAGTGACCCCCGTGACCCAAAAAGGAAGAAGCAGGTAAAGAGGATGGGTGGATTAGTAATAAAGGGGAAAAAAATGAGTGCCAGAAAGTGTACATTTTTTCCAAATCCTGAATTCCAGTTCTTGCTCAAAATATTTTAAAAGTGGTCTGAAGTCAAAGTTGATGTCAAGAAGTGAGTTGCTACACATCAAAGCAGTGTTTCCACTACAATGTAGGGTCATTCAATATATGTGAGCATCATACGAATGAGGCCGTCCCTTACAGCTGGCATGGCATGGCTCGCTCTGGTTGTAAGGAAGCCCAAGCTGCTGAGGACATGAACTGGCACACGGCTCCTGCTAGTTTCAGATTAAAAATCCAGGCATCATCGTGTGCAAGCAGGTTGGTGTGATCCCTGAAAACACGTTCCCTTGTAGTACTTCTACTGATGTCCAGCAGCATCAACGCTGGTGCTGTTCCACAAATGTGTGTCTACACCTGGTCAACCTGATGTTTTATCACAGGTGACATGTTCAGAGTTCATATTCTGATCTGTGCTCTTCTCAGTGAGAAGAGAAGTCCTTAAACAATTCACAGGCATTTTATGTGCCTCAACTGTCCGCGGGTCTTGCAAGTGTGCGGTTACCGAAGCGTCATTCATTCAACCTTTATTTATACAGGTTGGGCTCGTTGAGTCATGAGGACTCATTTACAAGAGATACCTGTCATTACATCTGCATGTGACAAAAATACAAGACATTGTACAGTTTACATGGGACTGAGGCTGTTTTTAATAATTTTGAGGCATGCTACGAATAAGGTTAAATGTGGTTCAGTTTCATTGTTCAGCTTTAAACCATACATTCTCAAACACTTGAGAAAACCTCATGTTTGAAGCTCCCCTGGATTCAGACAACTGAATGTGGTCATATTTAGGTGAGTTTCAGTACTTTGTAGTTTAAGACTGTCAACTGAAAATGTCTTTGTAGTGTTTGCATAAATCTATACACACTTGGACACAATGACTTCATACAGCTCAACTTTGAGTAAAACATGGCGTTCACAACCTTCTCCTGTGTGAGCATCGTTCATGCCTGCGGCCCCTGGACTGTACTGTCAGCTCTAATGAGTACGGTAATGTGAATCTAAAGCAATAATCGGATCACAGTGCTGTTTGTTGTGTATACAGGTACAGTCCAGACCTAAAACTAGACAATTACATTTTTTAATAAGCTGTCTTAGAGGCTACTGATCAGCTTCTGAGACCAATATTAACTCTAGTGGTCGAAGTTTATCAAAGAGACTTGTGAAAAAAATAAGCTGAAGTTTATCAAACAGATGTGGCACATGCTTGAGGATAAAACCTCTCACGGCTAACCCATGCAGCCTCTGGGAAACAATGGAAGGACATGAAACTCAACAGAACCTAAACAAATGGTGCGGTTGAATGTGCTGCTTTGTTGCTTTTGGATGGAGGCAGTGTGTTTGGCTGACACACTGCTGATGGATGACGATTTGTTGCATTTAACACAACTCTCAAGGGAAGCCCTCTTCAAGTGCTCCCTGTACGACATGGGAAATGCAATCAGAAGTTGCCAGAAGTCATAAAGAAACTATACAGCATGCTATTATTGATCTTCTATTCATTCAACCTTTATTTAGTCAGGTAAATCTTATTGAGCCTCGAGGGCTCATTTACGAAAGCGACCTGATGAAAGCCTACTTCAGCTTGAAAGGAAATGCATTTGACACAGTCGTTAATAACCCAGCTCCAATGATTACCTATTGGGGCCTTGCTACACCAAATCCTACATCATTACATCTGGCAGGTTTGATCTCTTTCAGTAAGCTGGTACAGGGTGGGAGAGTGTGCATAAATATGGCTGCAAGTGGTCCTTGATGCATTGACTAAGTATTTACTCTCTTGGATATACATTTTTCTTTTATAAATCTATTAATAAATCTATATCAATGTCATATCAATTAGTCTTTTTGACAAAAAATACAAAATTAAGAGCCTCTTCAATGTCTTGTTTTGTTTTTCAGAGTAAAACCAATGAAATTTACCGCAATGTAATATAGAAAAGTGACTGCCTAAATATTTACCCCTTAAAGTGCCTATCCTAATTCAATTCAGAGAAAATATTTTGTGTTACAAAAGTCAGAGGATGGATACAAAAGATACATTTTCAGGAGTTCTGTCAAATCCATCATCAATAAATGGAAGGAATCTATAAATACATCTCAGTCATTCAGAGGGTCCCCTCCATCCTCACAAAAATTATATTGAAGGGAGTTGCATTTAATTTTAAATTGAGGTCTTTTGGGGGAAAAGTATCTTCTATGATATGGAGCACTTCTATGTTTTGCAACACACCAAAAATGCTGAGGAGGTATAACCTGTCTTATACCATTTCTATTTTTCCCAGTTAGGTTGTCTAATAACCAGAATCAGCCAAAATAAGCATCATCAGATCAAAAGATGTACTGTACAAACACAAATTGTTACTGGCACAGAAAATAGCAGGTGCAACTTTTCCTATACACAAACTCCATGTGTATTCCTTTCTAAAATATGAGTATTGAACTCCAGTGAAGCTTCTCTTTGTGTTGAGGCCAGTAGCAGGTGGTGAAGTGAGTCATGTGTGCTGTGTGTGAATGCTGTGGTTGTTTGAAGAATTATAGCAGCCCTCTGTGCGACACAATCTCAATACAGAGACAGAGGACAGAAAAATAGTTTCCTCAAAACACGCAAATCTTAATATGATTACAACTTCACATATTCCTACTAGAAATCTCAATCTGCAGCATTTCTGGGAGGACTCCAATACATTCTCAAACCAGCAGAAAGACAGTCTCTCCAGCGTATCATGGGTCGTCCACAGGGCCTCCTCCCATTGGACGTGGCTGAACCACCTCAACTGGCTCCTCCAGGAGCAGCTGCTCTAATCCAAGTCTCTCCTGGATAACTGAACTTCTCACACTCTCTCTACGGGAGACTCCAGATATCCTGTGAAGAAAACTTGTTTTGACCACATCTACTGTCTCGTCTTTTCGACCACTACCCAGAGTTTGTGGCCATAGGTGAAAGTACCATAAGAACATAGACTGAAGGGCAAAAAGAGAGCCTCACCATGCAGCTCCGCTCACTCTTTACCACAATGGACCTGCAGAGAGTCTGTAATAAGAAGCTGCACCAAGTCATGTCAATTTCACACTCCATTCTTTCCTCACTTCTGAACAAACCCCCACTCCTCCTGAGGAAGAACCTCACTCCCAACCCGGAGAGGGCAGTCTACCCTTTTCTGATTAACGACCAGGGTCTCGGGTTTGGAGGTGCTGATCCTCATCCCAGGTCTTCACACTCAGCTATGAACTGCTTTAGTGAGAACTGAAGCTCATGGAACGATGACACAACATCTGCAAACAACACTGATGGGATCCTGAGGTAACCAAACCGGACTTCCTTCGACCCCTGGCAGCACCAAGAAGTTCGGTCTATAAAATGTTACTCCAATACCTTAATGATATATGAAGGCAACAATACCCTATATCCATTAGAGACTCATTCACAACAAGTGTCATGCATTAAGCTGTCAAACCTGATCAATATCTTTGTGTTTTAACAACTTGGAGATAGGCAGGTCAAAACATAAAAAGCTTGTCCATTTCCAAGAACGTTTAAGCTCAAGGATCATAAACTCTGACATGTGAATTCTACCGGTATCTGTACTGTATATAAAAACTGCAGCCACAGAGAAGTACACTGGAGTAACCAAAACAACACAAGATCAAGTCACAAACAAAATCTTAAAGCATCGTCAGTGAGGGGAAACACAGCACATACCTCTGCATCACTGTTAGTTGCTGGCTTTCTTGCCATTATATCCCTTTAGAGTTGATTATTAGAACGCACCAGCAGAGTTACAAAGCAGATGTAAGCCCCTCAGAGTCTTACTTTAGTTTTTAAGGAAACTACATAACAAAAATCCCATCTATTTTCCTTGCCTCAACGGTCAGTGAGGTCCCGTTCTGCACACATATCCCCCATTTAGTCTGGGGACATGGTGCTTTTCTTCAGGTACAGCTTTAATCTCTGCCCGTCTGAATCTGGAGAGCTTCAAAAGCTCCACCCCGCTCAAGTTTTGGCCAATCTGCAGCTTTTATGTAGATAAGTGACAGCAGGTCTTGTGTGTCGACAATCCTGCCTTAAGACGTTCTCCTCTGCTGTATCTGATACGGATACCAACCTCTCGTGACTTCATTCCTAAAGCTACACACGAGATCAAGACACCAATAATGGTCCACTTACAAAGTCTTTGTCACACACAGCAGTTTACATTATATTAGTCAAAATCCCAGCAGACTTAAAAACACGTGCAAATAAAACTGAGCGTTCATAAATAAGAATAAAACAGTAGAGAGTTCATAACATCCAACAATGATTGTCACATTTAACCAAGACCTCCCTGCTGGCAGTGCCAGGTCCAGGGCAGCACAAGAGGAGAGTGTGATCAAGTGCGTGTGTGAGAGAGAAAGTTTGTGTGTTGGCCTACATGCTACAAATAATCTTTTGATCTAATACACACATTCACACATGTGAACAAACACATCACACACATTTACAGGTAAGTGGGCCAAAGCACAAACTGTGCATTAATCTTGGTAAATATCTGTTCTTTGCCAGTCTTAAAATGCTCCCTCATTCTTAAAGATTTAAGCGTTTGTGATTAAGTTGCTGTATGGGGTTTTGTAAAGAAACAAATGAGCTTGTGAGATTAATCTCCATTTTGAGCAGATTTAGTAAAAAACTAAATACCAGTGAAGTAAAGTACGGCATGACTGCATTTCTGGATTTAAGAGTGTGTGACAGACCCAGAGAGGAAGCAGAACCTGAGACTCGGCAACAAAGGAGTCAGAGTCAGAGAGAGTCAGAGAGTCAGAGAGAATTTATTGTCATTTGCACCGCATGTAGTACATGTGTTGAAAACGAGATTATGTACACAGGGTCCCAGTTACATCCAACAACAAATGCAAGAGAAAAACAATAATAACATCTAGGATTAACTAAGAGAGACATCAGCTAGTAATACACTAAGCCCTAATGTAGTAGAAAAACATCATTATAAACAGCAGCACGAACATGAGCAGATGGTCACAGATGAACGCAGCAACAAGAAACAGATCAGCATCAGCATGATGTGACATTTTGCAGTGTTTATTCTTATTATTTATTTATTCATGAGTCTGACAGCCTCAGGGTAGAAGCTGTTCCTCAGTCTAGTGGTTCTACATTTGATGCTCCTCAACCTCCGTCCCGAGGGGAGTGGTGCAAAGAGTGAGTGTGCTGGGTGAGTGAGGTCTTTCATGATGCAGGTGGCTCTTTTTCTGCATCTGGAGGTGTAAATGTCTGTGATGGTGGGGAGACTGACTCCCACAGACTTCTGTGCAGCCTTCACCACTCTTTGTAGAGCTTTCCTCTCTGCAACTGTGCAGCCTCCATGCCACACGTTGATGCTGGAGCACAGGACGCTCTCCACTGCACACCTGTAGAACGAGGTGAGGACTGAGCTTCTCAGACCGGCTCGTCTCAGCCGTCTGAGGAAGTAGAGTCTCTGATGACCTTTCTTGATCAGGCTGGTGGTGTTATTGCTCCAGCTGAGGTTATCATTCATGTGTACACCCAGGTATTTGTAGCTGGAGACCACCTCCACCGCAGATCCACCTATATACAGTGGGGTGTGGGTGTGTTTGTTCCTTCTGAAGTCCACAATCATCTCCTTCGTCTTCTTCACATTCATGTGAAGGTTATTCTCTTTGCACCAACTCCAAAGGAGCTAGGATATGTAGCTTAAAAAGCTCAGCTTGTGTCTGGACTGAGATCTAATCTTAATGCAACACTGAAGCAGATAAACAGGAGCTGAAGTCAGCAGAGAATTCATTTTATACCAGTAGGAGGAGAACTACACGTTACCTGATCCCAATCTTAATAGTTCTCAGCCCAAGTGTGCCAACTTCTTCAGCTGTAATAGGTACCATAAGTAGTAGACAGAGCAATAAAAATAGCATCAGGTCAACACACATGCCAGTTTAACAAACCACACAGTAGGCAAACCCTTGTTTTATGGGACACATGTTCAGAGATGGCCTGCATGAGAGGCTGAAGAAAAAGCGCACGCCAACAAGCAGGAGACATGTACTTCCTGTAAGGAAAGACGGTGTCTGGGGAGATGGTTGCTGGTCTGCTTTAATCTTCTCTGGCTGGATTGCATCAGGACAGTGATTATCATGGACTGTCTGAAAGGACTGACGGTGCCCAAGGGATGGACCGCTTGAGAAATATAATATCAGGATGCATGGCTGCACTAACATGTATGTTTGCATGAGCACACGGACAGAGGACATGGATGTACAACGCACACAAACACACGTCACAGCTGCTCTGACAATCAAATTGTCCATTTAGACGGATGTTGTGATAAAAACGTCTCTTTGTCTCGGTCTGCACTGCGAGGTCATCTACTGAAACCAGAGAGTGGAGTAGGTTTCATAATTACCATACCGTCATGCAACAACAAACACGTTTATTCAAAGATACCCATCAACAAGCAAAGAATTTAGAGAACATTAACAAATTGCACATGCTTGAAACAACTTTGTTGTGTTATGTTCAGAGATTCACAATTTATTTACTGCAAAGGCTGCAAAGGACAGAGGAAGGACAGTGCCACCTGCTGCTTCTGATTGTAAATGGACTTTGATGAAGACTGAACTCTTTCACAGCTGACAGTTTTACTGTTAGAAGCAGGAATAATAGTCAAATTAAGAAACAAAACAATATTTCAGGTTGTTTCTGGACATTTAACTTTTCTGAACAGATGTACTCAGAGCAGAGTGCTTCATGAACACTTGATTCAACAGGAAGCCATATGAAAACTGTGTTGCTCCAAGAAGAAACGAATTACTGTGTGTGGTAAATATGCAGAAACTTTGAATTTGACCAACATTTTCTCTCGAGTCATCTGATAAATGATCAAACATCCCTCAATGAATGTCAACGCCCTTTACAGCAGATACCACCATCTCTGCAGGAACATAAATATTGTTGCACAATAGTGAGGAACCAGGAGCCGCTGAATTTGCTGAACTTACACTTCCTACGCTTCCTCCTCCATTCAATTAAGGAACCTTATCTGATGCAGGAAGATTCCTGTTGGAAGCAAGTTCAAGTGTTTTCTCACTTTGTTTTCTTTTCCCCTCTGTAAAAAGTGGTATTGTACAACAAAGGGTTTATGTAGCTGTGAGGGGGTCCACTAGAAGACGTAAAGAGAAATGCTTCACAAGCAAGGAAGTCCATTGTTTGATTCATGCTAACCATGGTTCATATCAACTAGAATCAGCTCAGATTTAAGGTTTGGGAAGGAGAAGCGGAAGTAGGCCAGTCGCAATAAACAATAAATCAATTAATCGCATGATAAATGAAAATTAGCTCAGATTTAAGGTTTGGGAAGGAGAAGCGGAAGTAGGCCAGTCGCAATAAACAATAAATCAATTAATCGCATGATAAATGAAAATTATCAACCTCATTTTAATTTATCAGCTTTATTGTTTGTTCATGTCCCTCTCAGTACTGAAGACGACGGATGACAAAAAGGCTCAACTCCAGTGCTCTTCACTTACCCCTACCTTTTGTGTTTTTCTCTTTTCTTTAAAATCCGTTTTAACCATCCACAATTGCGTTTTTTGATTGTTAAAACCAGCTAAGCTGAGAAGCTAAGCTACGAGCTAAGCTAACAGGCTGAACTCAGGAAAAAAAACTCCCGTCTCGTTGAAGCTCCAAAATTCACGATTGAAACCCGCGTGCCTTTGTGTAAAAAGTTGTTGTCTTTTCTGCAAAAAGCTTAGCCTGGTTCAAACCAGACCCTGCTGTCCTTCACTTCGCTTCAGACAAGGGTCTGGCACCGCCCCATTGAAAAACGTTTCTTGCTGGAGGCGTGGCCTCTGCTGAGGAACAAAACCATTGGATCTGATTTTACCCAATCAACGTTTGCCCGTGACGTATGTTGCGCGACGGCTGGAACCGGAAATTGCGTACGTTGTAAACAAACATCCACCGACCGAACAAAATGGCTGTAAATGAATGCTGTAGACTTTGCGAGACAAATTTAAGAATCGCCGGAGTTATAACAAACAGCAAAATAATATTCGACAGTAAGACTGTTGATAATATATCATCTCAGCTGTCCAAGCTAGGTTTAATAATTGAAAACACACCGCAACGTTCAAACCGTGTCTGCCGTAAATGCTGCAGTATAATCACGAGGCTACAACACGATACAGAGGTTTTGCAGCAATGGAAAGTCAAAGAGACAACAACGGTTGTCGAGAGCTGTCTGGAGAAAGATGCCTCTTGCTCTACTGACAAAAGAGACCGGGAGCCTACACCATCTAAAACACCAAGAGCAGCTAAGAAGTCCAGGAGATCAACCGACTTGCCAGTGCCAAAGAGAAGCAGTAAAACAGAGGTATGTAAATTACATAAGAAATTGTTCGTCAACATCTTTTACGCTTATTTTGAGATATTTTAGCAAATATTATCAGTTAAGGACTAATCAGTAGTCATAGACCATGGCAAAATGAATGTGTGATTGGTCGGTTATAAAGAGTACCAAAACTGACACCGAAATAAAATCATAAACATAATTGGCCCAATAAATAAATACACATGAAATTATTTATGAACATACATAGATGTATGTATGAACACACACACATTAACATCATTACTATACATTTTTCCATTTTTCTTATAGATGCATTTACCGGTATGCATCTTTAAATGTCTTTATAGCTTTATAATAAATTTCATTCAATAATTTTTATTTTGTTGTGTTGTTTTTTTATATTTTTGCCTCTTCTTTTTTTCCTTTAAGTTAGTAATTTCTGCGTCATTATGCAGATGAGGAGGGTCTGTGTCCTAATGCATCAGTTTGGTTAGCATTACACTGAGTTTGATTAATGAGGCAGAAATACATGAGGTGGCATAGAAATAGTATATGTTAATTATACATATAAAGTTATAAATATATAATTTGTTGTAGCTATACAAATATAATAAATATGAAATGGTAATTGGAGCTTATTTATATAGCACTTTCTAGCCCCCTGTGAGGGGCCCCAAAGCGCTTTACAATACCAACCATCCACCCATTCATACACACATTCATACACCGGTTGCGGCAGACTGCCATGCAAGGCGCCTTTCCAGTCCTATTGGTAGCAACTTGGGGTTAAGTGTTTTGCCCAGGGACACAACGATACATGGTGTGGGGAACCGGGATTCAAACCTCCAACCTTCCGATCGGGGGACGACTGCCATTACCGCTACGCCACGGCCGCGTAAAGTAAATGAAAAAAAAAAAGTAAAGTTCCCTCGTAAAGTAAATGGTGCACTTTAAGTGTTCATATTTATTTATTTGGATATGTGTATTTTTCATCTTTTAAATTTAATTGGATGATTTCTGATCCTTTACATCTTTCTTCCCCAAGGAAAAGTAATAGAGCAAGATCA
>JBBPBX010038289.1:10796-30480 GCA_038048925.1 Garcialebias charrua
TACAACTTACACTAGTTAATCAATATCTTCAACCGGAAAAGGGTTACCAGAATCATTCTGTGTTTGACGTTAAAATACACAGAAGAAAACCTTTTAATTCAATGTCTGTTGGGCGGTAAAGGCTTTAGACAACACGTTTTTATAAACACTCCTCTGCATTTATTAATGCAAATGAAACAGCTGACTAAAAAAAACCTTGAAGCTGAATCATAAAATGTGCTAATTAAAACATGAAAACACAATCTCTAAAAGTTATGAAAAGAAAATTGTTCTGAACTTCTTATATACCACTCATACATCAGCATTAATAGAAATAATTAATTTAGTTGCCTTTCAGCATTTTTTTCTTTTTTCTATTTTTGTGATTAAACAAGGATGTTGACGTCTATGTCCTCAGAGGTTTGTGTGAAATTGAACAAATATACTTTGTTCATGTACTGGGTGAGAGATGTGGAAGCTAGACTTAGATGAGAAGTGACTGTGAGTAGAAGTATGGTTTCATGCCAAGAAAGAGCACCGCAGACGCCATCTTTGCTTTGAGGATGCTGATGGAGAAGTACAGAGGTGGTCAGAAAAAACTGCATTGCATCTTTGTCCCATCTATCCATCCATCATCTTCTTCCGCTTGTTCCGAAGTCGAGT
The DNA here is from genome assembly GCA_038048925.1 of Garcialebias charrua. Taxonomy (NCBI): domain Eukaryota; kingdom Metazoa; phylum Chordata; class Actinopteri; order Cyprinodontiformes; family Rivulidae; genus Garcialebias; species Garcialebias charrua. The sequence continues at coordinate 11,439 of JBBPBX010038289.1, forward strand.
TGCGGGGGCAGCAGCTTGAGCAGGATTCCGAGGCATTCCCAGGTCAACCAAAAGACGTAGTCTCTCTAGTGTGTCCTGGGCCTTTCCCGGTGTCTCCTCCCATAGCACCTCCCTAAGGAGGCGCCCAGGGAGCATCCTTACCAGATGACTGAACCACCTCAACTGACTCATCTTTATGCGGGGGAGCAGTGGTTCTACTCGGAGTCTTTCCTGGGTAACTGACCTTCTCACCCTGTCTATAAGGGAGAGTCCAGCTATCCTGTGGAGGAAACTCTTCTCAACTGCCTGTATCTGCAATCTCATTCTTTCAGTCACTACCCAGAGTTCATGACCACAGGTGAGGGTATTTCTCCAAAATGAAAAAAAAATTCCCAAGTTCAAATAGTTTTTTTTTTTAATCAAATGCAAATCAGTACAAGGTCAACAGAACAATTAAATGCTCAGGATGAGAAGAACCAATTTGACTCACTAAAACAACAAAGAACAAACAAAAAATATATAAATAAATTCATTATATATAAATTATAGAAAGCAAAATAAGTGAGATTAAAACATTTCTGCATTTCTACTTGCAAGAGGCTGTTTTCATTCTCCAGATCGATACAGTACAGTGTTAAGAAATAGTAAAACACCACAAGTGACATTTAGTATATAAAATTATTAATGTTTGATCAGTTTTATAAGCAAATTAAAATAAATGTAGCCATCAGAGTCCAATAATGTACAATAACCTGCACTGGCAACCTAACTCCACAAACAAACAAAGAAAAAAAAAACTCACCACTTGCCACTTTTAGAATAAACAGTCAGCTGAAGGATTTTATCACAAACAGAGCCACCTAAAAGTGGAGAGGATATCAGTCAGGAATGGTAATATAATAATATAAGCATTAGATAAAGGCTAACATTAGCATGCTAGCTCCAAAAAACAAACTCACCAGTTGCCACTTTTTTCACAAACAGCCAGCTAAAATTTGAGAGGCATATCAGTCAGAAATACAAATAGACATTAGATAAAGGACTTTCAATTATTTAAAACTTACCTGAGCAAGCCTGCTTGAGTCACTGACCGCACGGCTCATTTTCCAGACAAAAAATAAATGAATAAATAAATAAATAAATAAATAAATAAAGGTCCGGAAGCACGCTATCGGTAGGTAGAGCTCACGTTGGACGTGTTCAGGGCGGTGAAAACTGCGCCCAGCATCTTCCCTTTGTTTTGTAACATCGTGGAATAACTGTACATGCGCCATTTATAACGAGAGTCTATGGGTACGATTCATGCGCCTCCAAAACAGGAAATACGTCACCAATCATAAAACGTTTTTTGAAACAAACAATATAACTCATCATTACTCATAAAATATTTATCCTACACAACTAAAAACATATATGCATATATTTCGAAATATTTTTATTTTATTATTTCATTTTTATAAAAAAAAAAAATTATGTCTTCAATGTAAAATGGTCCAGAAGTTCCAATGGGGCGGCGCCCTAGCGCCCCCTATTGGCCGACTGCCCCTGTGTTAGACTGATATAGAACATGTATGAAGACAGCAGGACAGTGGTGAGATGTGCTGTAGGAGCGACAGATAGCTTCAAGGTGTAGGTGAGAGTGCATCAAGGATCGGCTCTGAGCCCCTTCTTGTTTGCTCTGGTGATGGACAGACCAACAGATTGGGTAATGCAGAAATCCCCATGGACTATGATGTTTGCAGATGATATTGTGATCTGTGGTGAGAGCAGGGAACAGGTGGAAGATAACTTGGAGAGGTAGAGGTATGCACTCGAAAGAAGAGGAATGAAAGTCAGCCGTAGTAAGACAGAGTACATGTGTGTGAATGAGAGGGAGGCCAGTGGAACAGTGAGGATACAAGGATCAGAGGTCACAAAGGTGCAGGACTTCAAGTACTTGGGGTCCACTGTCCAGGAAAATGGGGAATGTTGTAAAGAGGTGAAAAAGAGGAGTGGATGGAGAAAAGTTTCAGGAGTGATTTGCGACAAAAGGGTGTCAGCAGAGGTCAAAGGAAAATTTACAAGACAATTGTGAGACCAGCTGTGTGATTTGAAGACAGTGGCTTAGACAAAACAACAAGAGACAGAACTGGAAGTGGCAGAGGTGAAGATGTTGAGGTTCTCCTTAGGAGTAACAAGTATGGATAACACTTTGAGATTTTTGTTAATGAAATGTGCGTTATAAATTAAATTCATTATTATTATTATTAGGAATGAGATCATCAGAGGTACAGCACAGAATGAAGAACTGGGAGATAAAGTTAAAGAGGCCAGACTGACATGGTTTGGACATGTCCAGAGGAGGGACAGTGGGTATACTGGTAGAAGGATGTTAGATATGCTTCTGCCAGGAAAAGGACAAAAATGAAATATATGGATGCAATTAGAGAGGACATTACGGAAGTTGGGAGTGAGGACAGAAAATGCAGAAGACAGAGTGAGATGGAGGATGACTTGCTGTGGCGACGCCTGAAGAGGGAACATAAGATAAATGGAAAATGTTCAAACAATATATTTATCCAATAATTTGCACTGACTTTTATGTTCATCAGTCGATTTGTTTTAAGAATAGCTGTTACCAAAGCAATTAAGCATCTTGAATGTTTGGGGTCATATTTGTGCTAAATAAATTAAATTATTGTTTGATGTTTTCCAGGACATAATCAATTCCATGAGTAACAGCCCAGCAACCAGCAAGCCCCCTGTCACGTTAAGGCTTGTCGTCCCAGCCAGCCAGTGTGGCTCTCTGATTGGAAAAGGAGGCTCCAAAATCAAAGAGATGAGAGAGGTATAACAAATGTTCCTCATAAATATCCTAATAACTTCCAATGTTTAAAAAAAATCTTCTCTAATTCAATATTACAGTTCCTCTTTTGTAAGACAAACAGAAAACTATTTGCATCTCATCAACCATTTAATTGTTTTTTATAGGTTTGCATCATGAATTGATTCTGACTCTTTTCAATGGATTATTAAGACTACACAGAAATGATTATTAACACAAACATAGATGCATTTTGTCTGATTCATTTTGGGGTTTACTGTTCAGGAAGTACTCTCAACCAGTACATGGTTATTAGGAATATGACTCAGTTAGACCTGCCATGTACATGCATTTACTTTTTTTAATTTGATGTAACACATAACTATCATATCACTTTTTTATGTTGATGAAGGCAAAGATGAAATATTTACTGTAACAGTAAACTAAATATTATTTACTGATTTTAGTGGCTCTATGGAGTGATTTAGTAAAGTTTTAGATTTTAATAAAAACATCAATGCTTTTTGAAAAAAGCCCTAAAATAATAGTGATCTTTAGACATGGGGATTTGTGGAATTATTTTGAACAAGAAATATCTTACCTGTTGTAGACAGCACATTTATCAATCTCAGTTTGGGGAACCATAGTATTTTTCTTACAAATTCACAAGCCAATAGCTATTTTGAGCTGGGCGAAGACCAAAGTGGATCAGTGTCATTTTGAATGACTTTAACATCCCATTGCAGGTAACATTATGCTGTTTAAAACCTCTACATTACTCAGTTTCACATTATATTCACATTATCTTATGGTTAAATTAAATACAATTAGTATAGAATAATTAATTACTGTATAGTGGTGGAGCAGCAAGCTGTAGCACTTTTGGTGCAGGAATAACCATGTAATAAAAAAATAAAATAAAAACTGACCGAGATGTAAACATTTATAAAATAAAGTTTACATAAACCTTTGTGATTTTATTGTAGATTTGAACTGGTTTAAAATGACCCCCACTCAATCTGGTCATAATAAAACTACAAGTAGATTTCTCTAAATGATGTATTTCAAAGAGTTATCTATGACAGGTAAGATATTACCAGTTCATAGCCTTTAAATGGAACCTCCCTTCCAAATATATGAACTGTTCTTCAGCAGTCAAACCAAAGGATCCCTACTAAAATAAAAGGTTTTGAAGGGCTGAGGCAGAAAATATATTTTCAATTTACTATTGAAAGTGTGTCCATTTTCAGTTTTTTTACTGCACACACAACTGAGTATAGTTGTGATACTAAAAGTAGCTAATTCCACATAAATGAAGTGAATTTAAGTTTTCATGAAATACCGTCATTTAGTCTTTGGTTGGCATAGCTAATTGAAAGCAAAAGAGGAGACGTGCAACAAAGCTGTCCATCGAAGACTTCAGTTATTGCTGCTATTTTATACTGTGTTTCTACAACAGCAGGGCATCTTTACAATTACGGTATCTATATCAGCAGTCCGTATGATGTTTGTTCAGACATTTTGCTAAATGTCAACCGTCCAATGGTGTCAGTGACAAAAAAGTGAAGATAATGTTTTGTTCTCGTATCCACAAATTATTGAGTTGTTCCAGTCTGTATGTCAGGTACACACATAATTTAAAGACATCACTCTGAAGCCACGGATTAATTAAAACTGAAACTTAACGTCCCTTCTAAGTGACAGCCAGAGGAAGGTAAGCCAATAACCTTTGCTGCCAACTGCATAACCACAAGGAACTCAAACTTCCTGTTTGAACAGACTCTGTTGTTAGAATGGAGATGGAGAGTGTTTCGCTGCTGCACTCGCCCAGATGTTACATGTGAGGGTCAAATCTAATCACATCCTAATTTTCACGATCTTTCAGGGGCTATAATGCAAGAATATAATTTATATTTATCCGGTACTTGCAGAAGTGAGTTGACAGGGCTGGTGAGAATAGTGTTCTTTCAGAAGTCAGATGTTGTACTCATGAGAGCACAGCACAGCCTGTACAGTACTAGTACAAAGTAACCCTGCAAAAATGATTTTTTTTATCCCGCGCTGTCTCCTGCAGACCACCGGGGCCCAAGTTCAGGTGGCGGGGGACATGCTTCCCAACTCCACAGAGCGTGCAGTGACAATCTCTGGGACCCCAGAAGCCATCATTCAGTGTGTCAAACAAGTCTGTGTGGTCATGCTGGAGGTAAAGTGACTGTTTACAATTTCAAAAATTCTTTAAAAATGAAACAAGCATTACTCAGGCCATGGGTGGCATGTATCTTCTGGCTGACTCTCCACAGTGGAATCCAGTTTGGGTGTGTTAGCGGTACTGTAGGTGTACCCTGCTCAATGACATACATACTGGAATATATGCAATTGGTCCAGCTCTTCTTGAAGCTGGGTCTAATGTTACCCAGAGCCATATAAAGTGAGAGTTGCGACACTTCCATAGACTCCCATTGTAAGAATGGAATGCGGAAGTCACGTGGGTCATGGAGGGGGCGATTTGTTCCATGGCTCTGGTTACAGTCTGACGCTGCCTGCAGTAGCGCTCCGTCGCCACCAGAGGGCGCAGCTCCACAAGGTTTCCATAGCCGTAGTTTGGAACGATTGACCGCCTGTCGGCGAGTTCAAAGAGTGTCAGAACTCTCATTTTATATGGCTCTGATGTTACCTGCCCACAAAGCAGTGATTCAATGGACCAACTCCCCTCTCACCATTGGTCACTTTCAAACAATAACAAATCAAAAAACTGCAACGTGAATGTAACTTGTAACAGAACGCATTATAGAAATGTAGTGTAGTAGAAAAAACAGTTAATGTTAAATGTAGTGGAGTAAAAGTCAAAAGTACCCACATTTAACTCTACTTGAGTACAGATACACGAAAAATGTACTTAAGTCCAGAAACGAAGTACTTGTACTTTGCTATATTTCACCAAATATGTGAAGATCTCAGTTAGCTCTCAGACTATAGGTTGGCAATGAGTCTCGGCTACTACCACACTAACTTGTAACCAGTCAAACGCGTTGCCAGTCATTTTTGTGTTTGCTATGGTCAGTAAGCTGTGGCAGCCATCTCATATCAGATTGACTTCAAAAGTCACATGTTCACCCACTTTTTCTGCTAGCAGTTGATAATCGTGTCGCCCTATAAATCTAGCCAAGCTGTATGTGTAACTTTAGATAAAGTCATCCAAATAGTGCTTTGTATCTTAAAAATACCACACTTACAAACAAAAAGCAGTAATAGTTGTGATGATTACGCAGTTTGACTCTGCCTCGTTTCTCTGTCGTTTCTTCTAGTCCCCACCAAAAGGTGCCACTATCCCTTACCGCCCAAAGCCCGCCTCCACTCCTGTTATTTTTTCTGGTGGCCAGGTAAGTGCTGAACAAGTCACGGCGCATTAGTTTCTGCTTTCAGCCAACCTGAGATCTTTACTGCAGCATCAGCTGCTGCCTGCAGCTGAGGGCATTTTTACCTTCGAAAGTGAAGCCGTGTGCTTTTTAGCCCTCTCTTAAAGAAATTACATCTCGCTGCAAGTTCGTTGTTTGGCTGGTTTAAACTCAATGCATAGGCAGTTTAGATCTAACAGCTTCAAATAGTACATGTAAAGTCTGACAATTGCAATAAAACAACTGAAATGTCAGTATTATCAGTGGTTTGGCCATAGTGCACAAAGGTCCACCAGTGTTGTGAAAGCTTTCTTATTTGTAAAGATCGTGTCTGTTGAAGTGTAATATTGTGTTCTGCTTTTGAGATAGATGTAATTTAGAGAAATGTACAGCATGTATAAACTCTAAAATTTGACATACTCACCCAAAATTATATAAAGCTGTGAATACAATTGTCAAATTTTAAAAACTGAATTTAGTTCAACTATTTTCAGCTGTTAGTTTTGGGGGGTTTAATTATGAAATTAAAAACTCTCAACACCGATTGAAAACAGAAGACGAAACACGTAACTAGCTGAGGGCTGAAGATTGAAAAATATGCTGAAAATCATTTCTCATAAATTAGCTTAACAAACCCTAAACTCCATAATTTTCTCATTTCTCGGGTTTTAATTAGTTCTTTAGAGGTTAATGTAATATGACCCTGATTTTACTGAGGTTGATAATGTTTAATTTTTTAGATAAATTGGCTGCAGGATTTATAAAATTATTGTTTTCTCCAGTTATGTTAAGTGGATTGATAAGTTGAACATATGCACACTTATTTTAAGTTTTGAAACGGGTCATTTTGCTGAGTCGCGAAAGTCATTTAACACTTGAAAGCTTCCACGTGTGCAGCATTATCTCAGCTTTTCTCAACCACTGATACATATTATCTCAGTGTTTGTCATCAATGGTTATCTACGCCTTTGCATACGTGTGCCTTATCAACCAGTGGCAAAGCGAGCATTGGCAGGTTTTGAGCAGTGAAAATAAATCATCCTCTTCCGTGTGACACAGTGCCACTCGTGAAGCGGCCTTCATAAAATAAATAAGTAAATACATAAAAAACTGGTAAAAGTCAACATTGAGATGGTATCGCTTTGCTTCTTATGGATAAGAATTGCTAAAAGAAGAATGGCTGCCTTCAGAAAAATAAAATCCTAACATTTTACATATTTTCTTTTAAACTATTATGAGTTACAGTAGATCATAAAGTGAATTTATATTTATGCAAAAGCTGTGTTTTGTAACTGCTCAAGATATTGCAAAGTTCTCTGTGATTAACTCAAACATTCAAATGCATTTTAAAGCTAGTGGTGCTTTTCGTTAAAGCTTTCTCTAATTCATGCTGTTTCTTTTCTCTTTGCAGGCTTACACAATTCAGGGACAGTATGCCATACCACATCCAGATGTAAGTTATGTCGAACTTTAAATATATTATCTGACATGTAACTGCATAAAGTATATGCACCAGTTATTTAGAAGTATTTGGACCTCTAAACGTACAGTGTGTACCTTCAGTTTAAGGTCATAATGCAGCTCAACTGTTGGAAAGATCTGATAGAAGACAGAACTGGTAATAGTAATAGGGGAAAAAAGCTGGGACAGTTTTGATGTAGACACCCCTTTAATTCAAGTGGACCATAAAGTCTACATTAATAATCTGCCTTCATCTGTCCTTGTCGTCAGAGCAACTCAAGAACCACCTTGTGTCAGATCCCCAAATGCAAAATTGGTCAGTGATTGATGGCAGAGCAGAGGTGGTTGACGGTACAATCACTCACGAACAGGCATGACACCCTTCTTCCACCCTTATTAGAAAGTCCTCTTAAAAGGCGAAGATGTCTTTAAAAAAAACACCTTCCCTCAATCGGGATAGAAATGCTACACAGTAAGTGACGGACAACCTGTAATCATGTTCGGAGAAGAGTGGCTGCTCTTGACAAGCGTGTAGAACCAGAGGTTGACTCAGATGTGCCATTTGGAAAGACGTGGAAACTGATGAGCAAAAAAAGCAAAAGACGTCACTGAGGATGTGAAAAGTGACATGGAAGCAGACATTATTATTAGTGAGCTCTACCTCCATGGGAGAAAATCACCCTGTCCGTGTATCTCTTTTCCTCTTTGTTTTTGTCCTCCACCACCTTGTGTCAGAGCCTTCTTCTCCTCACTGTTTCTTCACTCTAGTTTCGGTTCATTTCTTGGTGTGACCTGTGAAACTGTAACCTCTTAGTTCTGTTTTCCCTCCTGACCCTTCAGCAGTTGACCAAGCTCCACCAGTTGGCTATGCAGCAAACCCCCTTTACCCCCCTCGGACAGACCACCCCTGCTTTCCCCGGTACGTACCCACAAGACCCTATAGGAGTTTCCATCTCTTTGCCTCCAAAGAAACATTTTTATTTTCTGTTTCCCTACCTTGCACCTTGTCTCTCTTTCTGGCACAGCATGTTTTGGCCCCAACTGTTTCTTTCCCTTGACTTTTTATGTATACATGTTTCTCCTGCCTCTGTTTAATATACCTTACTAGTCTAAAAGAAAAGTCAAACAGAAAACATTGCTACAACGCTTGGCAATACACCAATGCTTATTTAATTTGTTATCATAACTTTCTATTTAAGGCTAAATAAAATATTTTGGAGTAGAATAAAACATCTATTAGTTATTTCTAATGATATTAAAAGTATTAGAAGTTGAAAACTACTGTACGGTAATATTATTAAGTACAGGAAAAACGTTAAAAACAACTTGAGTCAATCCAATAAGGTCATCTGGACAGTTTCTTCCTTTTTTTGTATTGAGATGTTTTGTCCTTCATCCAAAGGACTTCCTTAGTCCAAGGAGCCACAAACAGACTCAGTCCCACAAGCAGCACACTCACAGTGGGCCAACCAGCTTGCTGGTGATAAGTCTATTTGCTGGTCTTATGAGTGTGCTGCTTGTGGGACTGAGTTTGTTTGTGGCTCCTGGGACTGATGAAGTCCTTTGGATGAAGGTCAAAACGTCTCAACAAAAAACAAAATAAACTGTCCCAGATGACTTGACATAACTTTTTTTTTTTCCTGGATTATTGAGCATCTTTGAAGTTTTGAACCACTTTGGCTATGGGTGCCTCAGAGAGAGAGAGGGAGAGGGCGGGCCCCAGAAACCATATTATCACCAGCAAACTGGTTGGTCAACTAGGAGTCTGCTGCTTGTGGGACTGAGTTTGTTTGTGGCTCATAGGACTGATGAAGTCCTTTGGATGAAGGACAAAACATCTCGAAAACGTCCAGATGACCTGACTGAACTTTGTTGGATTTTTTTGCCTGTATTATTGAGCATGAACTTTGATAACTTGAGTCAGTGTTCATGTGACTACTTTTAAAAATGAAATTTTGACTTTTTTTTCATCCACACATTCCAAACAACACTAAACATAAAATATCCAAGATTTGCCATACTGTGACCCTCCACTTTAATAAAATATTAAAAGAAAGAAAATTATAGCTTGGTTTAAAATTTTCACGAAAATTATTGCAACATGGCTGCATTTTTATTTGTACTGAACGTAATTTCTGAAAAGCTCCTGAATAATCTTGGTTACCGTACATGGATCGAACCTATGCGCTACACAAGCTGTAATTTTCTTTCAGATTACAAAACCACAAAGTGCTCGTAATTTGAGCAATACAGCTGAGAAGAAAAAAAAAGTGAGACTGAACAAAGCAGTATGTAAAGCATTAAAATACCTAAAAAAATAAAATAAAATAGGACATTTTAATTTCATCCATCCATCCATCCATCCATCTTCTTCCGCTTATCCGGGGTCGGGTCGCGGGGGTAGCAGCCTAAGTAGGGAGGCCCAGACTTCCCTCTCCCCAGCCACTTGGAGCAGCTCCTCCGGGGGAATCCCAAGGCGTTCCCAGGCCAGCCGAGAAACATAGTCCCTCCAGCGTGTCCTGGGTCTTCCTCTGGGTCTCCTCCCGGTGGGACATGCCCGGAACACCTCACCAGGGAGGCGTCCAGGAGGCATCCTAACCAGATGCCCGAGCCACCTCAACTGGCTCCTCTCGATGTGGAGAAGCAGCGGCTCTACTCCGAGTCCCTCCCGGATGACTGAGCTTCTCACCCTATCTCTAAGGGAGAGTCCAGCCACCCTGCGGAGAAAACTCATTTCAGCCGCTTGTATCCGAGATCTTGTTCTTTCGGTCATAACCCAAAGCTCATGACCATAGATGAGGGTGGGAACGTAGATCGATCGGTAAATTGAGAGCTTTGCCTTTTGACTCAGCTCTCTCTTCACCACGACAGACCGGTACAGCGCCCGCTTCACTGCGGACGCTGCACCTATCCGCCTATCGATCTCACGCTCCAGTTTTCCCTCATTCGTGAACAAGATCCCGAGATACTTAAACTCCTCCACTTGGGGCAGGACCTCCTCCCCGACCCGGAGAGGGCATGCTACCCTTTTCCGGCTCAAGACCATGGCCTCGGATTTGGAGGAACTGATCCTCATCCCGGCCGCATCACACTCGGCTGCAAACCGCTCCAGTGAAAGTTGTAAATCACGAACTGATGAAGCCAGTAGGACCACATCATCTGCAAAAAACAGAGAAGCGATTCTAAGGTCACCAAAACGGATCCTCTCAACACCTTGGCTGCGCCTAGAAATTCTGTCCATAAAAGTTATGAACAGAATCGGTGACAAAGGGCAACCTTGGCGGAGTCCAACTCTCACCGGAAACGAGCCTGACTTACTGCCGGCAATGCGGACCAAGCTCTGACACCGGTCGTACAGGGACCTAACAGCCCTTATCAAAGGGCCTGGTACCCCATACTCCCGGAGTACCCCCCACAGAACCCCCCGAGGGACGCGGTCGAATGCCTTCTCCAAGTCCACAAAGCACATGTAAACTGGTTGGGCAAACTCCCACGCACCCTCCAGGACCCTGCTGAGGGTGTAGAGCTGGTCCAGTGTTCCACGACCAGGACGAAAACCACACTGCTCCTCCTGAATCCGAGGTTCGACTATCCGACGGACCCTCCTCTCCAGAACCCCTGAATAGACCTTACCAGGGAGGCTTAAGAGTGTGATCCCCCTATAGTTGGAACACACCCTACGGTCCCCCTTTTTGAATAGGGGAACCACCACCCCAGTCTGCCAATCCAAGGGAACTGCCCCCGATGTCCACGCGATATTGCAGAGTCGCGTAAGCCAACACAACCCTACAACATCCAGAGCCCTAAGGAACTCCGGGCGAATCTCATCCACCCCCGGAGCCTTGCCACCGCGGAGCTTTTTAACCACCTCGGCGACCTCAGCACCAGAGATCGGAGAACCCGACCCAAAGTCCCCAGGCTCTGCTTCCTCAGTGGAAGACGTGCCAGTAGGATTGAGGAGGTCTTCGAAGTATTCCGCCCACCGACTCACAACATCCCGAGTTGAGGTCAGCAGCACGCCACCTCCACCATAAATGGTGTTGGTCTCGTACCTCTTTCCCCCCCTGAGACGCCGGATGGTGGACCAGAATCGCCTCGAAGCCGTACGGAAGTCATTCTCCATGGCCTCTCCGAACTCCTCCCACGCCCGAGTTTTTGCCTCAGCAACCACCCGAGCCGCATGCCGCTTGGACTGCCGGTACCTATCAGCTGCTTCCGGGGTCCCACAAGCCAAAAAGGCCCAATAGGACTCCTTCTTCAGCCTGACAGCATCCCTCACTGCCGGTGTCCACCACCGGGTTCGAGGGTTGCCACCACGACAGGCACCAACAACCTTGCGGCCACAGCTCCGATAAGCTGCCTCGACAATAGAGGCGCGGAACACGGCCCACTCGGACTCCATGTCCCCCGCCTCCCTCGGAACGTGTTCAAAGCTCTCCCGGAGGTGGGAGTTAAAGCTCCGTCTTACGGGAGACTCTGCCAGACGTTCCCAGCAGACCCTCACAATACGTTTGGGTCTGCCAGGTCTGACCGGCATCCTCCCCCACCATCGGAGCCAACTCACCACCAGGTAGTGGTCAGTTGACAGCTCCGCCCCTCTCTTCACCCGAGTGTCCAAGACATGCGGCCGCAGATCAGATGAGACGACAACAAAGTCGATCATCGAACTGCGACCTAGGGTGTCCTGGTGCCAAGAGCACATATGGACACCCTTATGCTTAAACATGGTGTTCGTTATGGACAATCCATGACGAGCACAGAAGTCCAATAACAGAACACCACTCTGGTTCAGATCAGGGGGGCCGTTCCTCCCAACCACACCCCTCCAGGTCTCACTGTCATTGCCCACGTGAGCGTTGAAGTCCCCCAGTAGAACAAGGGAGTCCCCAGGAGGCGCACTCTCCAATACCCCCTCCAAGGACTCCAAAAAGGGTGGGTAGTCTGAGCTGCCGTTTGGTGCATAGGCACAAACAACAGTCAGAGCCCGTCCCCCCACACGTAGGCGAAGGGAGGCTACCCTCTCGTTCACCGGGGTGAACCCCAACGTACAGGCACCAAGATGGGGGGCAACCAGTATGCCCACTCCTGCTCGGCGCCTCTCACCAGGGGCAACTCCAGAGTGGAAGAGTGTCCAACCCCTCTCAAGGAAACTGGTTCCAGAGCCAGAGCCATGCGTTGAGGTGAGTCCGACTATTTCTAGTCGGAAACTCTCAACCTCACACACTAGCTCAGGCTCCTTCCCCACCAGAGAGGTGACATTCCATGTCCCAATGGCCAGCTTCTGTAGCCGAGGATCAGACCGCCAGGGTCCCCGCCCTCGGCCACCACCCATCTCACATTGCACCCGACCCCTTTGGCCCCTCCCACAGGTGGTGAGCCCATGGGAAGACATTTTAATTTAAAATTTCGAGAGGCAGCAGCTCTACCAGTTGCACCACCGTGCTGCCAATAACTTTATTTTGACATTTTAATTTAAAATTTCAAAATAAAGTTATTGGCAGCACGGTGGTGCAACTGGTAGAGCTGTTGCCTCTCGGCGAACAGTTTACATCAGTTCAAATCCCGGTCTGGGGGCCTTCCTAGGTGGAGTTTGCATGTTCTCTCCATACATACGTGGGTTTTCTACGGGTACTCCGGTTTTCTCCCACAGACCAAAAACATGCATGTTAGACTGATTAGTAACTCTAAATTGTCTCTAGGTGTGAGTGAGAGAGTGAATGATTGTTTGTCTCGTTTGTCTCTGTGTCCCTGTGATGGACTGGAGACCTGTCCACAGTGTGCCCTGTCTCTCGTACAGTGACTGCTGGTTATGAGCGCCAGTGACCCCTTGACCCAAAAAGGAAGAAGTGGGTAAAAGATGATGGATGGATGGATGGATGGATGGATGGATGGATGGATGGGAAAAAGTTGTCAGTACTTCTCAACACAAGAGTCTGTCTCTGTCAAAGCTTATCTTACTAACAGAATAAATTCCACATTACCAAGGGGGACAACATAAATAACAATGTAGTCTAGATTTAGGGTTTCTTTTAAAATGTCTTTGGACATTTTATTTGTTGTTTGTTGGATGAAAGGCCTCTATCGTTTGGTTAAAAAAAATGGTGTCAGCCTACCTAACATCAATGACTTGTTAATTCGTTAATACCAGGTTCCATTGATTTCAAGAGCATTATTCATTCAACCTTTATTTATACAGGCTAGCCTCATTGAGCCACGGGGACTCATTTACAAGAGGGACCTGTCTCACTCACACCCAGGGTCAATTTAGAGTTACCAATCAGCCTAACATGCATGTTTTTGGACTGTGGGAGGAAACCGGAGCACCCGGAGAAAACCCACGCATGCACGGAGAGAACATGCAAACTCCACCCAGAAAGGCCCCATTATATACATTGTTTAAAGTTTATTTTATTTTATTTTTTAAGGTGTTGGTCATGAGTCCTTAGAATGAAAGCAAGATTAAAAGCAAGACAATTTAATTCTAGTGTGTATTAAACTACTGCATATTTATGGCATACAGATAAACAACATAAAATGGTGTACGGGTATTTCAACATCAAAGATGACCATGTTCTAATTCTGACTGTGTTTTAGAGCTTAACCCTAATCACAAACATGTTGTTTTTCTGTAATTGTGCTGCTTTCAACATGTCCTAACATAGCAGAGTGAGTAACAACAGCTGAGCAACACCTAAAGCTGAACATTTGCTTATAAGAGCAAACTACACTTTGAGATTTTTATTAATGAAAAGTGCATTACAAATTGAATTCATTATTATTATTATTAACTACATGATTCACATGCAAATCAAACCAAGATGGCTACCTTTAGTCCATTCTCTGGACTTACTTTTCTAGATGGTGAAGAGTATTTGAAAGGTAGCTTGTGAGGCAAATATTATTCTCGAAAGTCAGTTGCAGTTATAGTAAATCGTATGAAACTATTCTCAGTGTTGCCATGTGTATTAAACTTGTCTTAGATCAAGTATTTTCATTATAGTGTGGAAATTCTTCTCTGTACAAGTCCAGGTTTAAAACGCATGCTGATCTTCTTCTTTCAGGTGTTTTCTCTTCAAGCGAGCGAGTCATCCTCCTCCACCTCACTCTGTCCTCTGCATCCTCTGTCCTCACTCCAGCTACCTCCATGTCCTCTCTAACTGCATCCATATATCTCCTCTTTGGCCTTCCTCTTTGTCTTTTTTCCTGGCAGCTGCATTTCTAACATCCTTCTACCAATATACCCACTGTCCCTCCTCTGGACATGTCAAAACCATCTCAGTCTGACTTCTCTAACTTTATTTCCCAGTTGTTCGACCTGTGCTGTACCTCTGATAATCTCATTCCTAATTATCCATCCTTGTTACTCCTAAGGAGGACCACAACATCTTCACCTCTGTCACTTCCAGTTCTGTCTCCTGTCGTTTCAATGTCACTGTCTTCAAATCACACAGCTGGTCTCACCATTGTCTTGTAGACCTTTCTTTTGACTTTTGCTTACTGTTTTGTCACAAATCACTACTGAAACTTTTCTCCATCCACTCCATCCTGCCTGGACTCTCTTCTTCACCTTTTTGCAACACTCCCCATTTTCCTTGACAGTGGACCCCAAGTACTTGAAGTCCTACTCCTTTGTGACCTCTTCTCCTTGCAACCTCACTGTTCTACTTGTCTCCTTCTCATTCACATACATGTGCTCTGTCTTACTATGACTGACTTTCATTCCTCTTCTTTAAAGTACATAGCTCCAACTCTCCAAGTTCTCTTCCACCTGTTCCCTGTTCTCACCACAGATCACGTCATCTGCAAACTCCTGCCTGACCTCATCTGTTAGTCGATCCATCACCAGAGCAAACAAGAAGGGGCTCAGAGCCATTCCTTATGCAATCCTACCTCCACCTTGAAGCTATCTGTCCCTCCTACCAAAGACCTCACCACTGTCTTGCTGTTCTCATACATGTCCTGCTGTCCTCATATATGTACTGTACCAGTCTAACATATGGCTCTGCAACTCCAGATTTCCTCATGCAACACCAGATCTCCTCCCTTGGCACCCTACGCTTTTTCTAAATCCACAAAGAAACAATGGCGTTCTTTCTGACCCTCTCTGTACTTCTTCATCAACATTGTTAAAGCTAAGATGGCATCAGTGGTGCTCTTTCTCATCATGAAACCATACTTCTGCCCACAAATAGTCACATCTCCGCTAAGTCTAACTTCCACAACTCTCTCTCCCAGATCTTCATTGTGTGACTCATCAACTTAATTCTCCTGCAGTTGCTACAACTCTGTACATCACCCATGTTCTTAAAAATGGGCACCAGCACACTTCACCTCCATACCTCTGAGATTTTCTCACTTTCAAAATGCCTTTAAATAATTGAGTCAAAAAACTCACTGTCATCTCTCCAAGACGTTTCCAAACCTCGGGTGTGTGACATCAGGTCCAACAGCCATTCCCTTCTTCATCCTCTTCAACACTTTGTTCTGCCAATGACAAATAATAATTATTGAAAAACAAGTTATTGCTCTCTTTGGATCAATGGTAAGGTCATGCCAAAAGTGGAGGAGTTCAAGTATCTCTGGGTTTTGTTCACGAGTGATGGAAGAATTGAGCGTGAGATTGTCAGATGGAATGGTGCAGCATCTATTGCAGACTTTGTACCGGTCCATTGTGGTGAAGAGGGAGCTGAGCTGTAAGTCAAAGCTGTCTTGTTTACCAGTCAGTCTACACTCCTACCCTCACCTACTGTATGGCCACAAACTCTGGGTAGTGACTGAAAGAATGAGATTGTGGATACTGGCGGTTGAAATAAGTCTTCTCTGCAGGGTAGCTGGACTCTCCCTTAGAGATAGGGCGAGAAGGTCAGTTATCCAGGAGAGACTCGGAGAAGAACCACAGCTCCTTCATACCAAGAGTTAGTTGAGATGATCTGTGTTTGGTCGTTATGTTTATTATATGCAACGTTTCTATGTCTATTTTTTGTACTTCATTTTGTATGTTGCCTGTGTTGCCTGTTGTTTGTTTGTACAGCACTTTGGTTGGCCTTGTCACTGTTTTAAGTGCTCTATACATAAAATGGTATGGTATGGTTCAGGCATCTAGTAAGGATGCTTCCTGGGCGCCTCCCCCAGGAGGTGATTTGGGCATGTCCGACTGGGAGGAGACCCCGGGGATAACCCAGGACATGCTGGAGAGACTGTGTCTCTCGGTTGGCCCAGGAACACCTTGGGGTACTCCCAGAAAAGCTGGAGGAGGTGGCTGTGGAAAGAGATGTCTTGGCCTCCCTGCTCAAGCTGCTGCCCCCAGCGACCCGACTTGGGAACAAACAAAAAATAATGGATGTATGGATGTATGGATGTATGAATGTATGGATGTATGGATGGATGTATGGATGTATGGATGTATGTATGAATGTATGTATGTATGTATGTATGTATGTATGTATGTATGTATGTATGTATGTATGTATGTATGTACATACATACATATCAAAGTCAAAGTCAAAGTCAACTTTATTGTCAGATCTGCAATATGTACTGTACAGGACATACACAGGACCGAAATTGCGTTTCTCTCAGTCCCTCGGTGCAACAGTAAACATCTAAACATTGAAACACTGAAACATATAATAATAGACATAAGCATAAAATAGTAAAACTAACACTGTCCTGAGTTTTTTGCATAGTGGTATAAGAGTATGAAAATTTACACCAACTCTAAAACTAAAACATTAAACATTTAATGAACATAATACTGTCCTGAGTTTTTGCATACTAGTATAAAAAAAGAGTATAAAAAGTATAACTAAAATAAACTAAAGGTTTCTAGCATTGACATTTGCAAAGTGGCAAAGCAGCGTATGAGTTAATGTACACAGTATATGTATGAGGTAGTAGTTGATGTTGTTATAGAGGCAAAAAGTGGCATATGCAGTAAGGCACATTGGGCATCCCTAAATAAGACCGTTCAGAGCACACTGTATATGTACCAGCAGTGGTGTAGATATTAGAGTAGTGTAAATGTAAACAGTAGTAATTACATGTAAGCAGTAGTAATAAAAGTAAACAGTATTAATAAATGTAAACAGAGAATGTAAACAGTATTATGATTATAGGCAGTGATGTAATACAA
The DNA here is from genome assembly GCA_038048925.1 of Garcialebias charrua. Lineage (NCBI taxonomy): Eukaryota > Metazoa > Chordata > Actinopteri > Cyprinodontiformes > Rivulidae > Garcialebias > Garcialebias charrua. The sequence goes on from JBBPBX010038289.1 coordinate 29,209, forward strand.
ACATTAGTGCAAGTATGAGAAGTAGTGCAAACTGTATGAGCACATGACCGAGAGTTTAGTGAATAACCCGTTTGATGACACAGAGTCCAGTGTTAAAAACTTTGTGTTGTGTGGTAATGTGTGAGAAAGTTTTAGTGTTAAGGCAGTTCAAATGGGAGGGGGGGCAGAGCAGGCAGAGTGTTTAGCATTCTGACTGCCTGATGAACAGAGCTGTCTCTCAGTCTGCTGGTTCGAGCCTGGAGACTCCTCAGTCTCCTCCCTGATGGCAGCAGTCTGAAGCAGCTGTGTAGTGGGTGTGTGGGATCACCTGCCATGCAGTGGGCTTTCCGAGTGAGGCGTTTGCTGTGTAAGTCCTGCAGTGAGGGCAAGGAGGTGCCCACGATCTTCTCAGCTGCTCTCACAATGCGCTGGAGGCTCTTGCGGCAGGATGCAGTACATGCACCAAACCACACAGTGATGCAGCTGGTCAGGACACTTTCTATGGCACCTCTGTAGAAGGTGCTCATGATGGGGGTTGAAGCTCCAGCCCTTTTCAGCTTGCGGAGAAAGTAGAGACGCTGGTGAGCCTTCTTTGCCAGTGCTGCAGTGTTCCTGCTCCAGGACAGGTCCTTTGAGACGTGCACTCCCAGGAACTTGGTGCTGTCTACTCTCTCCACTGCGGTGCTGTTGATGGTCAGAGGGGCATGTTGGGCATCCCTCTTCCTGAAGTCCACAACAATCTCCTTTGTCTTCTCCACGTTGAGAGTGAGATTGTTGTGTCCGCACCACAAGGCCAGGCGGCTCACCTCGTTCCTGTAGTCCGTCTCATCGTTGTTGCTGATGAGACATATGTATGTACATGTATGTTCATCTGTGACCATCTGCTCATAATGACTCATGTTCGTGCTGCTGTTTGTAATGATGTTTTTCTATTACTCTAGGGCTTAGTGTATTTCTAGTTGGATGTTTTTCTTAGTTATATCCTAGATGTTATTGCTGTTTTCCTCTTGCAATTTGTTGTTGGATGAAACTGGGACCCTGTGTACATAATCTCATTTCATTACATGTACTACATGCGGTGCAAATGACAATAAAGACTCTCTGACTCTGACTCTCTGATGTATGTATGTATGTATGTATGTATGTATGTATGTATGTATGTATGTATGTATATATGTATGTATGTATGTATGTATGTATGTATGTATGTATGTATGTATGTATGTATGTATGTATGTATGTATGTATGTATGTATGTATGTATGTATGTATGTATGTATGTATGTATGTATG
>JBBPBX010038290.1:4749-30479 GCA_038048925.1 Garcialebias charrua
TATATGTGTATATACTGTATATGTATATGTATCCAGCTACTTTATTATTGACCATGCATCAGGATACTTTATCTTTACTTGCTGGTTCAGTCAAAGTCTTTGATGATACCCTTTGCTGCCAATGTGCATTACATCTCATTTTGTCAGTTAAGGTCCTCGAAACCCACATCTTTGTACCTGCAGATAAGAGTCTATGTCCAACTGGATGATTGTTGTTAAGAATCTTTTGTATATATATTTCTTATCTGAGTTCTGAATACATACAAACAAAAGATGCTATGTTAAGCTTTGCTGGCGTGTTCCAGTTCATTGGTGAGATGATTGGATAGGCTTTTCTGCATCACTTCAGAGGTACTATTGCTGATGTTCATATCAGCATGAAAGACTTGTGGAGTATGTCAGAGTGTGATGTCTTCTGCTGTAACTAATTGTTACTGTGCCAATCCATCCATTGCTGGTGGGAATCTCTGTGCAGCCATGCAGCTTCACAGCAAAGCTGAACTTTGACCAGACCAAATTCTATGACTTAGAAAGCATTTATACTCAGGGTTGACTTTGTTGTCTCCATATTTAGATGGATTGTGTCAGGTAAAGAAGATAAATGGCAGCAGTGGAGAGGGCATCGATCACAGAAGGATTCAACAGCTCACTAAGTGTGTGTTGTGTGTGTGTGTGAGTGTGTGTTCATTCTCATGAAGGTTGTTGGGGGAGCAGGTGTTGGTCTGAAAAGACCCTGAGCAGCATACAGAACACCTGCCTGCAATGACAGATCACCTGTGATTCTGTAAAGCAACAGCATCTGTTAAGTCATGGTTTGAGATGTCACAAGAGATGGTTTGACTTATTTTTTCATTGATGGATTTTTGCTTTACAAAGAGATGAAAGACTGAACCTGAGATTTGACTTGAAATAGCTCTTTGAAAGTACCGTGTTTTGATGAGTAGACAGGACTGTGGCAGAAAAGATATGTAACAGGACCTGGGGCAGCTGTGACTGAGTGGTTATAACAGTAATCGTCCAATGGGAGAGTTGGGGCGTTGATTCCACCAGCAGTCAGATGTTGAAGTGTACCTGGGCAAGACACTGAACCCCTCATTGCCTCTGATGTGTGTCCCGTTGGTGTATACATGTGATAAAGCTCTGACTAGTCTTTTTAAAGATAGAGTGCTGTACGAATGGGTAAATGAGGGCACAGATTGTGTTGCAAAGCCCTAGTGCTATGTAAGTACAGTCCATTTACTTCTCTTGATAAAAAAATACAATTTTTACACATTCTGTGTTGTATCAGTTCAGCTAGACATTGACCCTCTTAATCCTTTTACACATTACATTTATTTTAAGGTCAGTGATTTACCTTAATACACATAGATGTTGAACACTAAACAACTATATATACAAGACAAGAGTACAACATATGACACATTAGGTGCCTGATGAAAAACTTTGTATACAGAAATACAGCAATCTGTAGAAAAGTCCCAGCAAAGCAGAACTTTATAACAATTGACCTTAATTTGTGACCTTTACCTTGAAGCAGGAGGGATAAAAAGTGTACATGACACTCTGCATAGTAATAATTCATATTTGTGTGTCAAGTTTCAGAGAAAGTTTGTGTTTGTACAGATGTGTGTAAGTACGGACAGAACCCATAATAATATGCCCCGCCTTCAATGGGCATATAGTGTTATATGTTCATGCCTTAAAGCTGATGACATGGAGAAAAAGTAAAATTAAAAGAAGTTTACTTTTGTAACTTATGTTACGTTTACATTTCTAGTACATTTCATATTAACTAAAATGTGTATATATATCTTTTCAACAATTTAGTCTTAATCATTTTCTTGAATATAGAAATTGACTTTACTTTTTTTTTACATCGTTTTCCAAACTATTCCACAAACTTATTCCTTGTATTGATGTAGACCGACCCTTTAAACTGGTTCTGTACTGAGGTTTTACAATAATGTCTGTTCCCTTTAAATTATAACAACTTTTCCTTTTTACAAAAAGCATTTGAATGTTTGATGGTAGTATAGAATTCTGAGCTTTATACATTACTAACAGAATATTATAGTCCACCAAATCATAAAACTTCAATAGTTTCAATTGATGAAATAATATACTTGAAGGATAACTGTAATACTTTCTTGTAATAATCCTTTTAGCTCTTTTCTGTAAAATAAAAATAGGCTTAGTAATGGTTTTACACACTTTTCCCCATATATCAACACAATAAATTAGATGTGGGACTATGATTGTATTTTACAGCAAATGCAAGGCTTTGTCATTTAATAAATCCTTAACTTTGTAGAGCACTGCAGTGGATCTAGAAATTTTAGTTTTTACAGAATTAATGTGCTGTTTCCATGACAGTTTATCATCAATAATCACACCCAAAAACTTCACCTCACTCACTCTACATATCTCAACATCATCAATTTTGAAAGGAACATCCACAGTTTTCTTTTTTTTATTAAATATCATATAATTAGTTTGATCAAGGTTCAATAATAACGTATTTAATTTGAACCAAGTTTGTATTTTTGGAAACTCCATCTTCATCAGCTCAAGCATCTGTTCCAAGTTTTACCCAAATAAAAGAAAGTAGTATCATCAGCAAAGAGAACACATTTAAGGATACCGGACACCTCCACTAAATCATTAATAAAATAAACAACTTTGGTCCAAGTACAGAACCTTGTGGTACTCCACATAAAACACTTCTGATGCTAGATCTTACATCATCTATTTTTACAAACCGTTTTCTGTTTTTTAAAATAACGACATATCCACTGCAAAGCTAGTCCTCTAATACCATATTTTTCCAGTGTCAAATGCTTTTTTTTAATCGACAAACATACTTATACAATGTTGTTTTTGATCTACAGCTGTAGTAACTTGTTCCTTCCATCAACTCCATGAGAGCCATGGATGTTGAGTATTCTGATCTGAAACCATACTGACTGTTACCGGTACTTAAAATATTATGTTTCTCAAGAAATAGGTCTAATCTAGTCACAAACAATTTTTCCAGAATTTTTGAAAACTGTGGCAACAAAGAGATTGGTCTATAATTGTTAAATACACACTTGTGTAAAGTTATAATCTTTATGTATTTTATATTTCAATTTGTCTCTGATAATGTTTGTACTGTATTGGTTTGTTAAGTGTCCTTGGGTGTCCTGAAAGGCGCTTATAAATAAAATGATTATTATTATTATTATTACTTGTCACCATTTTTAAAAAGAGGTACTACTTTAGCCACCTTCACTCTGTCTGGGAATATACCTGTAGAAAATGACAGATTACATATATATGTAAATGGCTCAATAACATGACTCATTATTTCTTTCACCACCATCATATCCATGTCTTCAAAATCTTTTGATCTTTTGTCAGTAAAATTTTTAACAACATTCAGTATTTCTTCTTTGGAAGTTCCATTTAGAAACCTACTGTGTACACTACCTTTGATTAAATAACTCACATTTTTATCCACTTTAGGTATTGTAGCTGCAAGGCTTGGTCCAACATTTGCAAAATTATTAAGTCCAATAAGTCTCAGTCGGGTCATCTGGACAGTTTCTTTTTCATAATAATAATAATAATGAATTCAATTTATAATGCACTTTTCATTAATGAAAATCTCAAAGTGCTATATAGTGTTTATAGAAACATTTCACCCTATCTGGAGGGCTTATTATTAAGTCCATTTACAATACCATTTTCATCATGGATTTCATAATCGTTTTCCAAAAAATATTGTGAAAGACCCGTTCTAACTTTGTTTTTTAAAAACACTATTCCTAACTCGCCATGTTGCCCTCATATCACCACTACTTTTATGTAATAATTGACTATAATATTCTCTCTTTTGTTTTGTTATGATCCCAACTAATTTGTTTTTGTACTTTTTATATTTATTTTCAGCCTCATGTGTTCTGGATTTCAAAAAAGATGAATATAGATAGTTCTTTTTAATATTATAATTTTTTTTCTCAGGCAAGAAGAAAGATTTTAATAGGAATTTTTTTGCCTCCATTTCCTAATGTGTCCAGTTTTATTACTTTTTGTCTGTCTAAGCAGATCTCACTTGTAAATTGAGTCTTCTAGGCTCAATGTGACTTATCGGTCTAAATAAAGGTTGAAGAGTAGGTTTAAGAGATTACAACATTGCAAGAGTTTGGGGAGGGTTTATGGAGCCTTACATACACCCCGCAATGATTGAGGGACTACTGTTATGACTTTTACACCTTTGTAGTTAAGTAAAAGAATGGTCACTGGTGTCATTACTTGTCATCCTATCTGTGACGTTGTTTTACATTGGTTCTCACAGGTTGTAGCCTAATACTTTTAAAGTCAAGTTTTAGTTCTTAACATTATGTCTGACACATTTTTGTTTGTTGATTGTACATGATATATAAAGTGGTCCTGCTGACCACATTTTACAGAGTTCAATCACAGACCGATGAGATGAAGAAAATCAGTAATTCTATTATGAACAGTAGTTGTTTTGATAGCATTTACTTATAAAATATATTAAAGGAGGAGGAGCAAGTCCATTTAAAACTTTAAAAATCAGGCAAACGTCCATAAAAATCTGATAGCTATTAAAATCCAAAATGTTGTACTTATTTATGATGTTGCAATAATTATACTGTATTGGCTTTTTGTCAAACATTCAGTGTTTTCTTAAAAAGAGTCTTTAGGGGCTTCATGATGATCTCTGAAGTGTGAGACCATGTGGTATAACAATAGGCTACATGACTGAAGATCATGGCATGCATGTAAGCCTTTGCTGATTCTGTTGTCAGAGAAGGTCTTATATGTTTGTTGCCAACGACTTCCTTAATTGTAGATAAAACCAGTAACAAGCTGAATCCAAATAGCAGGAACCAGTTATCGTAAATCCAATTTAATATGCGTCCTTAAAATTCACAGATGAAAGCAAAGAATAGACACCATCAACTGTTAAATGATCTTGATCCTAAAAAATCTGCAGGTCCAGATGAACTTCCACCTTATTTCTTAAGGCTGGCTGCTCATATCATCACAGTCCCTGTGACCCACATCTTTAATCTATCCATAAGCCAAAACACCATTCCGGATGCTTGGAAAACAGCCTTTGTTCTTCCTTTGCTGAAGGGAGGTGACCCCACCTCACTGAACAATTATCGACCGATCTCTAAACTCTGCATCTTAGCCAAGGTTCAAGAAAAACTGATAAACTCTCAGATCAAAAATTATCTGGACTCATTTAACATCTTACCTCTCCATCAATCTGGTTTCAGGAAAAAACACAGCACAACAACTGCTTCTCTGAAGGTTCTGAATGATGTTGTTGAAGCATTGGATGCTAAGGACTATTGTGCTGCACTTTTCTTAGACCTGTCTAAAGCTTTTGACACTGTGGATCATAACATCCTGTGTCATAAGCTCTCAGAAATCGGTTTCTCTGATCACACCATCGGTTGGTTTTCTAACTATCTTTCCAATCGGAGGCAATGTGTTCAACATAACGGTACTTCTTCCAGCTATTTAACAGTTAAAAATGGTGTACCACAAGGCTCAGTTTTAGGACCAACTCTCTTTACAATCTACATAGCTAATGTAGGTCACTGCATCCCTGATGCATCCTTACATTTCTATGCTGATGATACAGTTGTTTATTGCCGAGCTAAAACAGTAGCTAAGGCTTTCCAGTTACTACAATCCGCTTTTGACATCATCCAGTCAGATTTGTTCCGTCTCAAACTTGTCCTAAATGCTGATAAAACAAAAGGGATGTTTTTTTCAAATAGGAAGGCGGTTCCAGCAGATCCTCCTCTGATTTTATCTTCAAATGGTGTCCCTATTGAGTTTGTTGATTCCTATAAATATCTGGGTATCCTGATCGATTCACATCTCTCTTTTAAACTCCACGTGGAAAACCTAGTGAAGAAATTGAAAGTTAAACTGGGTTTCTTTTTCAGAAACAGATCCTGTCTATCACTGAATGTCAGGAAACGCCTTGTGTCTGTGACTTTCCTTCCCTCCATTGATTACGGTGACATTCTCTACATGAATGCTCCTAAAAGCACCCTGCAGATGTTGGATGTGGTCTATCATGGTGCACTAAGATTCATAACTGGTTGTGATTATCGTACCCACCACTGCACCCTGTATTCACTGGTTAACTGGACATCATTAACCTCACGCAGACTCTTCCACTGGTACATTTTCATCTTTAAATCACTTCTTGGTCTACTGCCCTCATACATCTCCTCCTACATGTCTTTGCGTGAGTGCAGCTACAGTGTGCGCTCTCAGGACATGATTACCTGCAGTGTTCCGTCAGTGAGGACTGAACTTGGAAAAAGGGCCTTCTCCTACTCTGCTCCTGCTTCATGGAATATCTTACAAAAAGATCTGAAGCTCTCGGCCCTGACCTCCCTAAATGGTTTTCAGAATCTGTTGGAATCCTGGCAAAAACCAATGCAGATTTGTTCCTGTCTTTGATTTTATACGTCTACCTTATAATGTTTTGCTAGTTTTTTGATACTTTGTTAAAAAAAAAAAAAAAAAAAAATCTTTTGTTTTTTTTCTCTTTTTGTTTTCTATTGTTTATTGTTTGTTTGTTTATTGTTTAATGAAATTCTATCACTGCTGTTCATTGTTCTTTAGTTTTAGCAGGTCGCTTTCGTAAATGAGCCCATGAGGTTCAAAAGATTTACCTGACTAAATAAAGGTTGAATGAAAAGTCTTCAAGTTGATGAGATGTCCAGCTGCGTGCGTGACAACAGGACAGACTGGCTCGCTTAAAGCCTGTCTTCTCTCAATTTTTTACTAAATTTTAACATGTGTATATCTTCTGTGCAGTACTGCAAAATTTTATATGGGTACTCACCAGCTCTGGAGAAGCTCGGTTCTTGTCGGGCTCTATTCCAGTTTGGCTACACTGCAGCCTGAGTAAGCCCACTGCTCCGTCCAAGTTGGTGTGCATGCGCTGCCACTCCAGAAAAGACCCTTTGTGTGCAAGGCTGCCCAGGATGTAGTTCACCATTTCAGCCCGATCTGGACCAGCACCGTGCAACCAGAACCAGGCCAAAACCTGCCGCGGTCTGATTGCTGCAGTCCCCATTATCTGGGTCACACTGAGTCCAGATCAACTACAGCCCAGGTACTCATTAGTGAAGATACAACTTGAAGGATGAGTTCAGCTTCAGGATTACAGTATTTGCGACTTTCCTGCCAGTTCTGTGAGCTTAATAGGTAGATCATTACTTCTGACTTTGCTTTGCAAAACTTTCCTTCCATTTTGGCAGAAAGCAGCAGTGGGAAGCACTTCTGGCTTCTGGGTGGTGTAGTTCTTTTTGATGGGTGAAAACTACAAAATGACGTTGCCTGTCCAAATAATTTTTTTTGTGTTAACTTTTTATCTCATACCACCTAATCGGGTGAGTAATATTAAAGTTGACAATCATTGAAAAAACATGCAAAAACGAGTCCACGAAAGTCGAACTGTGAAGTAGCGAGGGTCTACTGTACACTCTTGTCAAACTATTGCTTTGATTAAAACTGTTCCCAGACATATAGTTACGATAACAAAGTATCATACCTGCTTGTTCTTCAGTTCTTCTCATCCTGAGTATTTCATTGTATTATTAACCTTGAGTGAACCTTGCATATGACAAATAAATACATCTTGAACATGTGATAATTTCTATTTTGTGTCATCAGGTTGACATGCATGCAGTTTGCAGAGGATTTTAGGAGTGCTATGGTCGCATTGTGTGCCTTGGAGAATCTTAAAAATGCTACATACGTAAAATCACTAATACCAATGGTGTCATAATGAGAGCATGTGAACTTTTTATACAGTAACTTTTTTGTACTGCATGTTGAGTCCAGTATCAAGTTTTCTTGTTGATATGTTTACACTATAAATTCAGAAAAGGGGACATAAAGCCTTTCACCTCTCTCATTGTTGGTTACCATTTAAAAGAAGTGTCACAATCATTTATATCTACACTGCCCTCTTAATACACACCCAAGGACAGACCATTTCACTGTTTTTGAAATGCTCTTTATAATCAAGGTTATAATCAAGGTTCAGTGCTTTGACCAATACTCTTACCTTGTATATGCTCCCATTTGGTAATATTATTAAACAGCATGGGATACATTTTCATTGTTATGCTGATGATGCACAGTTATATTTGTCCATGAAACCCATCGAATCCAATCAGCTACTTAGACTACAAGCATGTCTTAAAGACATAAAAACCTGGATAACCCTAAATTTTCTGCTTTTGAATACAGACAAGACCAAGTTTTAGTTTTTGGACCTGAGAATAGAATATATCTTTATTGGCATCGTCATTGCACCGGAACACAAAACATTGCAATTGACGCACGCACCGTCCTTGAGAGGGGACATGCGTACGAAAGCCGCAACAGAAATTAATCTGCGCCGCCAAACAATCAGATATGGAAAAAAAGGAAGGTTACAATAGGATAATCAGTGGTATTCAAAAAAGATTCTATCACATTTTGTCTTAGGACATTCTATGATACAGTCAAAAAACTCTACCAGCTCAAGCACAGATAAGACAAATCACATGTTGCATTTTGGTGGCGGAGCAGTGAGATAAGTCTGTGAACAATCGTCCAGATAGAGCACAGTCTGCAGATGGACTCAGCCGGCTTCATCTGAAAGCACACAGAGAGCTCTCGGGGGGGGGGGGTGCGACAGTTCTTTCCAGTAGCTCAGACTCCAGGAGAGATTTGCAGTCAGCCTTTGTTCAAGGTTACTTGGGGTGTCCCGATTAGATTAGTTGATTTATTTATTCTTCAGGGCAGGCTTCAGTGTACTCTTACTGTTAGCCTTGAGTCCAGGTGCTGTCTGAAGTCCAATTCGTCCAAATTATGTGAGCTTTCATTCAACCCGAGCTACGGGTCCCCGTCTCCCCCCTGGTGTAGCCCGCTCGGCTGTAAACGAGTCCCAAACCGCACCGCAGGTCTGCGGTCCTCCACGACCATTCCCATCGTGCGATTAAGCTCGTACAACAGCTGGTTCATTGAGGTCACAGCTCGGATCAAATACTCGTTCTGAGCAGGAAGTTTCAACAGCGCGTTGATCGCCGCGGAAGTCTTCCTGAGTTTCCAGTAGCAGAAGCCCCTGCACAATCCAAAGAGCAGCGCACCTGCTACCATAAATCCAATTATATACAGATCTTCCACGTCCTCGACCGAAAGAACGGTCAAACACATCATTTTCCACTCTCCCCATGAATTCATGATGTATCCGTCCGCATGCGTGTCGAGGGGGCACGCTGGTTCTCCTGGTCCGGAGCTCTTCGTGGAAAAAGAATTATCGATAGAGGAGACAGCCCACGCGATTAAATACATGTTCCAAATTGCTTTGAGCGAGCACTGAAGAGTTGCAGACGAGACAAAAGAGCAAAAGCAGGGAGGAGGAAAACTTTAGGGTAGGAGAGGAGCAGAGAAGCCGCCTGCTTCGCCAAGAGCCGGAAGTAAAAAAAAAAAACCCACAGAAACCACAGAAGCATCTTAGGAATCTTAGGAGCATTTTAGGAATAATTGTTTCAGTCTTTCGCCCTCCTTGGATGGCATTAATCTGCCCTCCAGCTCTAATTTTAAAAATCTTGGTGTTATTTTTAATCAGGACATGTCTTTTGTCCCCCACATTAAAAACCTTACTAGAACCGCCTTCGTCCACCTGTGTAATATCACTAAAATTAGAAACATCTTATTTAAAAATGATGTGGAAAAACTGGTTCATGCATTTGTCACGTCTACTGGACTGTTGCAATGTTTTATTATCTGGGTGTCTAAATACTTCTTTAAAACATTTTCAATTAATCCAAAATGCTGCTGCCAGAGTCTTAACTGGAGTTAGTAGGAGAGATCATATCTCTCCAGTTTTAGCTTCTCTCCATTGGCTCCCTGTCAAATTCAGAATTGAATTCAATCTTACTTCTAATCTACAAAGCTCTCAACAACCTAGTTCCATCTTATATTAGAAATCTTGTTGTTCCATATTTTCCTAACAGAACACTTTGCTCTCAGACTGCAGGTTATTTCGTGGTCCCTAAAGTTTCCAAAAGCAGAATGGGAGGAAGATCGTTCAGTTATCAGGCTCCTCTCTTGTGGAACCAACTTCCAGATTCTGTCCATAAAGCTGACACATTGTCGAGTTTTAAGACTGAGCTCAAGACTTTCCGTTTTGATAATTCATATACTGTAGTTAGGGTTGGCTTGTCATGCTGTCTTAAGCTTAGACTACTGGAAGACAAATTGACCTAATTTCCTTAAATTCATTGTTAAAATTTGAATACATGTAGTTTTCATTTGATAATATTTTTATCTTAACGTGATTCTTGACCTGCCATTGTGTATCTGTTTCTACCAAGCCCAGCAGGTCGAAGCAGATGACCGTTTGTCCTGAGCCTGATTCTGCTAAAGGCTTCTTCCTCATCAGGGAGTTTTTTCTTTCCACTGTCGCATTCATGCTTGTTCAAAATGAGAATTATACGATGGAGTTAAACTCAAAGCACTCTGCTCCTCCGTTAAATAATGTTAAATTATTATTTTTAAATATGAATGTTTCTGGTTTACTTATTTTATATATGAATGTTTCTGTTCAGTGCCATGAGATGACTTCTGTTGTGACTTGGCACTATACTGTATAAATAAACTGAATTGAATAATCCTCATGTACTTCATTTAGAGTAAGTTGATAAAAGCAAATTGTGACAAAGCTGTTGGAAAAAAAACATAAAATAATGCATTTTTGCATTTATATTGTACCAGTTCTTGACTATGTGTTTCTTTGTCTTCATTAGACACATCTGAGCTAGTTATGGAAAGTGCAATATACAGTAAACTTACCACAAACTGTAAAAGATGATCCCACATGCTGAGTGCATACATATACACAGTAAATTACCTTGGCATGTGAAATGTTGGAGAGTCTGTGTGTTCTGCCAGGATCTTAATCCACATTTGCTCTGTAGTGTTTGACAGTTACAGTTTTGGAAGCACATTGACGTCAGGAACATCGTGCTTCACCTGATCCCACAGGAGCTCAGTCAGATTCAGTTGTTGAAAGTGGAGTAAAAACATTTCTTCTTGCTCCTTTGAAACATTTTTTTAATCCTACAGGAATTCTCCATTTGTAAAAGGAAACTATAGACTCTTGTTACCATTACTTTGTCATCATCACATCATTAGAAACCAACTTTGTATGTGAACTAGGAGTTGTGCTCTATAAAATAGATTTTCATTGAATAAAATGATAAAGAACCAAGACAGGGGCTCCTGTTGGCGAAATTTAAAGCTGTGGGGTTGATTTCATTAAAAGTGACACAATGAACACAACTATACATTCCTCAAATGGAAGATCAGGCTACTTATTTAACTAATTAACACATCCCATATGTCATTTCCTATCTCTAAATGTATTCAGATCATATTGATAACATTACATTAATTGCATGGTATCAAATAATACCTCCTCAAAAAGTTTCTCAGACGCTGTGACGGGTGGATCAGACAAGGTTGAGTTCATATGAACCTGCGTTTTAGTGGTTTAAGTTAGTTCAAAACAAGACTGATGTATGCTTTAGTGAAACTTGCTGCTCATCCCCGAATAGTCATCTTTGCAAAAAGTACATTTTACGACAGATGCTTTAACAATTTATTTTATCCAGGCAGTACTGAATATATGAGAGTGAGAAAAGTACAAAGACAGGTAGGAGCCATGATTGGGAAGTCTTGTTTAATTTCCTTCATCTAAAACATTTTCTTTCCAATGGCGTTTTTAATTTATTTTTTTGTCTTTTTTCTACAAGGGTGCCAGGGCTTTTATATTTTTTAGCTTGACAGCTTGCGAATGAAATTATAGAAAGATGGCATTCGGCCTGATTGGGATGTAGTTTGGACAGCTGCCCTGACAGACGTTCTGCAGCCCAAGTTTTGAACAGGAGGTGGGCAAAGCACTGTGTTCCTTTCCCCACAGGCCTGTTTGACCAAAATATCTGCATATGGACATGCATCCTGATATCTAGTATATTCATTGTTTACTTTTTGTCTCCAGAAGACTCGAGCGACACACCAAAGCTGTGAAATTATTTTAAATTATGCTGAAAATGACATTTTATTTGATTTTGAAAAGGCTTATCTAGCCTTGAAATTATAGTCAACGCTCATTAGGAACATAAGTCTGTAAGTGTGTTAGTCCTCCCTCCCCAGTCATCATATCCTTATGGTGGCACAACGTTATCAGTATTTATCCTTTGTGAGGGCATCCCCACTTTGTCTCAGATTCTTTTGAAAGGTCATCATCTGCTGGGTTTTGATTTATTTCTACAGCAGCAATCATCCTGGTCACCTTTTGCAATTGAGGATTTATATTTTTTTTTCCTGCTCTGAAGAGAAGTGAAGGATACGCTGTGCAGCCAGTGGAGCCTGCAGTCCTTTCTCTCCTCTATTAGAGTGGCAGATATTAACAGGCTGCCGCTTCCAATAACCCCGAGTTTGAACTGTCAGTGACACGTTCAGAGGAGCAAATGAGCCAGTAATCATTGTCACCTGAGGCTGTGGTGTAAACACAAACGCCCTACAGTAGCAGAAAAATATTTGAAGCTCAGCTTTGGGACTCGCATTTTATATTCTCGCTCTTCTTCTGACGGATCTCAGCCCTATGTGCTAAAATATTTAAAGGACTTTCTAAAAGTGCTTACTGAGCAAGGTGGAAGCCAAAATGCAAGATTCTGCTACGTGAAATGAATCAAAGAGTTGAGGCACGGCCAAGCGATCTTTGAGAACATAAAGGAGCCAATCGGATTAGTGAGACGAGCATCTGGTCATCCAGATGTTTCTGGCATGTGTGGTTAAGGTGGAGCCATAAGCTTCAGTGTCTTTGATTAAAAAGTCAGTAGTTATTTACCTAAAACTCTTCAGATGGCTGGCAGCTCAGAGACCATTACTGTGTTTCCATCCATTTTCATTTCGAATTTTGAGCAAATTTTTGAAATCTCGCAAATATGTAAATACAAATTAATGCGAAGCAGAAGTGTTTCCATCAACTGGCTTGAATCACATCTACCGGGCCACGCACAGCGTCATTACGTCAGACGTCAGCGTCATTACGTCAGACGTCAGCGTCATTACGTCAGACGTCAGCGTTACGCATGTCTACAGTAAACAGGAAGTAGCGGTTGAAAACAGAACCCGGCCACACATCTCGTCAAAATGGAGAGAATATTTCAGGTACGTGTTGCTATCGGGCAAGTTGTATTTATTCTGTCATGCCAACTAGTTTTAGCGATGTTACATGTTGTCCGGAGCGGAAACAGCTGAACGTCACGTGACGTGAATGTTCGCTACGGCAGAACTGAGTCGGAAAATCTGTTTCCATCTGTCGTTTTGCGCATCTGCTCATTTTCGAAGATCCCAAAAACCACCTCAAGCGAGCGTATAAACTTTTTGGCGAATTTGAGGAAGTAAATTCGGATTTTGCCGTTTCCATTAAGCTTTTCTGCTGCGATACTTCAAAATGCGCATCTAGAAATCTTGATGGAAACACGGCTCATCAGACTGTAAGGGGGAAATTAAGTAAAGTCACATTTATCTATAAAGTGCCTGTGGCAAGAAATGTAGTCAAAACAGGTTTTCAAAGGAAGGAAAAAACAAACAAAAAAACAAACAAAAAAACAACAACAACAACAAGAAAAACGGAAAATAAATACCACTAAATGAGTAAGAGCCTCACTGAGTGTGTGTTTGAGTTTTAGTTGGGTCTGTCCCTGTTTGTTATTTTAATTCAAAGACAGCCATTATACTGTGATGTCTGACACGGACAGATTAACCTTTACCATAGCAATGCAACTAACTGGACAAACGTAGACAGCTCACCAATACAGAACAGGCAGAAAGGGCACTTAAAGTGCTGCTTCAAATACCACCATCCCCGGTGATTAAGCCTTTTTCTGTTGAGCCTTGCGGCTAGCCCTTTCAAATCAAGGCAATGTTAGTTAAATATTTTGCAGTCCTTTCCCTTCTACCTGTGTTAGTTTAAGTGCCTGTGTAAGCTCTCAGGACCTGACAATACTTCAAACACGGCAGCAAAGCAGTCGTGAAGGTCAGTCTCTTTGCGAGCAGGTTTTCTTTCGTACAATATTCATCAAAGCCTAATTTTATATGAAAGAGAGATGACATGTAGAGCTTAAAATAGGGAATGTCAAATTGAAGAGGATGAACAAAGACAAAGATGGTGGAGAATCCCAGAAGATGTCATACTGTCTCAAAATACAAATGTATGGGCACAAATCTTTTTTCTCCTCTGAGTAATCTGGTTTGACTCGAATCAAGCTCATCAGACTTTGGGTAAAAATGTTCCCTTTGATAGATTTTCATGTATCTAACAGGAGCAGGAGCCTCTTTCCTCTTTGCTTCTTCTTCACAAAAGAAAAGCTGAGGGCTATTTTACCGCACACCTTGTAGGAATCTCACTGGATGAGAAGACAGCTAAACGTCTATTTTCACTGCATTAAACTCACCTGTGTTTGAATGTAGGGAATTGTGCCCATTATCACCACAAAAATGTCAGAATTTCTCTAGCCTTCCTTACATACTCAGTAAAAATAACCACAGATGCATCTACACCTGTACAAACTGACATCCCTGAACTTGTTGGCAGGCAATTTTTCTCCCAGAGCATATGGCTGAGAGCCACTTGTTCAGACTGCACTTGAAGAGCAGAAACGTTCAGTTCAATTTAAACTTAGATCAGACTCAAGCTTTGCTCTGTTGCTGATGCTTTTTTATGTTGTTAAGTAATGCTTATTTTATTGATCAATGTCCAAGCAACAAATGTTTAATGTGCTGCATGGTGCATATTTAGTGTGATATTAGACTCACTCAAAGCATCATCTAACGTTAAAGTAACATGAAAACAGAGTTAATGGATGGTATCAGTAACATTGAACTCTGAGTTGTTCCAAACTTGTATGTAATACATTATTCATGATGATGTGTGTGTTAGAAAAAAGTACTAGAACAACTAATATTGTACAGTACAAAAAAATAAAAATTTGAGTCAAACCCTTTCTTTTTTTCCCTTTCTTAATACCAGCCATAAAAAATAAGTACTTGTAAATTGTTTTGTAACCTTCTAAAATAAATTTGTGATTTGCGCATGTTTAGATAGAATTTTGTATGCAAAGAAAAATATATGTACCGGTATTTGTCAAAACTAATTACACAAGTTACAAATCTTTTTTTTTTGCAAAGATATGTTTACAGATACAAATAAAAAATGAAGTGTAAAAACTACCTGTCAGTTTCAATTTACAAGTATGAATTTTGACCAGATCGAGATCTCGGATACAAGCGGCTGAAATGAGTTTTCTCCGCAGGGTGTCTGGACTCTCCCTTAGAGATAGGGTGAGAAGCTCAGTCATCCGGGAGGGACTCGGAGTAGAGCCGCTGCTTCTCCACATCGAGAGGAGCCAGTTGAGGTGGCTCGGGCATCTGGTTAGGATGCCTCCTGGACGCCTCCCTGGTGAGGTGTTCCGGGCATGTCCCACCGGGAGGAGACCCAGAGGAAGACCCAGGACACGCTGGAGGGACTATGTTTCTCGGCTGGCCTGGGAACGCCTTGGGATTCCCCCAGAGGAGCTGCTCCAAGTGGCTGGGGAGAGGGAAGTCTGGGCCTCCCTACTTAGGCTGCTACCCCCGCGACCCGACCCCGGATAAGCGGAAGACAATGGATGGATGGATGGAATTTTGACCAGGGGTGACACGGTGGATCAGTTGGTAGAGCTGTTGCTTCTCATCAAAAATTTTGCCAGTACAAATCCCAGCTGGGGACCTTTCTGGGTGGAGTTTACATGTTCTGTCTGTGCATGTGTGGGTTTTCTCCAGGTACTCCGGTTTCCTCCCACTAACCAAAAACATGCATGCAGAGGTGGGTAGAGTATTCAAAATTTTTACTCAAGTAAAAGTATTGTTACTTGAACCAAATATGACTCAAGTAAAAGTAGTGAGTAGGCATCCAAAAATTTACTTGAGTAAAAGTAATAAAGTACTTTGATTATAACCTACTCAAGTAGTGAGTAACTGCGGAGTACCATCTCGTGTCATTAAATTATAACATGCAAATGGATTTACAAGGAAACATAACTTTTAATGAGACTGAACATACATTGTTATAAATAAAAACACAAAGGCAATACCAGCCAAAAGGATTTAGAAATAAACCACTTATCTTTTACATTGTTGTAAATAAAAAAACAAACACAAAGGCAACTGTAGCCCAAATAATTCTGCTAAATAATAATAAACTTGACTTTCTGCAAAACTTTGTTTCTACCAGTAAATGTTGGAACTCATTTTCTTACATTTTGACATCCTATAAACAGCACTAACTGTTTACCAGAATCTCCGACGTCACTCAACATGGCCCGCGCGGAGAGTTTGTTGTGGTCACGTGACTGGTTGGCTTCACTTGATTGGTTACATGTCAGGTGACAATAAGTTACACAATAATTTTGCAGCGAATGTTTTTACATACTTGAAACAAAAGTAACTGTAGCGATCGGCAGAAAGCCCATAGTAACTGAGTAAAAGTTGCGGTTTTCTCCCCTAAAATTTACTCAAGTAAAAGTATAAGTCTTTCACATTTAAACTACTCTCACAAGTACAATTTTCTCAAAAAGCTACTTAAGTAAATGTAACTGAGTAAATGTAACTCGTTCCTACCCACCTCTGCATGCATGTTAGACTGATTGGTAACTCTACATTGTGTTTAGGTGTGAGTGAGAGAGTGAATGGTTGTTTGTCTCATTTGTCTCTATGTGTCCCTGTGATGGACTGGAGACCTGTCCAGGGTGTACCCCACCTCTCGCACAGTGACAACTGGATATGGGCACCAGTGCCCCCCACGACCCAAAAAGGAAGAAGTGGATAAAAGATGGATGGTTGGATATAATTTTGACCAGACTTTCTTTCTTTTCAGATCATTGGGCAATTTCATGTCAATCATAAATTTAAAAACCCAGTCAGAAAAAAAGGGTTTGGCTGTAGGAGGGCAAGTCACTTACTCTTTTAGCTGATGTTAAAGCTAACAACAGCGCTTTTTAAAGGACAAATACTTTAAAGGTATCTGGTCTAACGGCTCGAATGGGTCTTTGGTTAATGAATTCAGCACAGTAACTAAGTCCCATTGAGTAGCCAAGGTGCGTGAAATTGGTCTAAGACGACGAGCACCTTTCAAAAAACGTTTCATTAAGGGATGATTAAACACATTTCTGTCATTGAACCCCTCGTGACAGGAAGAAATTGCTGCAGCATACGTTTTATTCGTGCTGAAGTCTAAATTTCTGTCTAGCAATAACTGTAAATAACTGCTAGCACTGTGCACATATTGGTGATCGTGCCCGCTGCGTCTCCGACCATGTCGTGCTTCGAATTGCGCCCGATACCGAGTGCCAAAAGCGCAATATTACTTGTGGCTGCACCAACTTGAGACGCACACTGGTGAATCTTGCCCTGAAGTTTAGAGATGAGCTGGTCATTGGGCGCTGACGGTGAGATCCGCTTGCCAACATGTTTAGCCGATCTTACCCCAAAAACCGCTGACAGGCTGGGTTCCAGTGGGGGATCAGCAGGGAAAACCTGGTCCGTGAGCCCTTGGACCTTCGTAATGGGCACGAATGACGACAAGGGGGCTCTCAATTTTAGGGGCTCGTTGGCCGCGCTCTGTAGGAGGGAGGACACGCCTAAGACACAAGGCTAGACCGGTTCCGCCATGTTTGGCCGCAAATCTTCCTGCCAGAAGTGAGGATGTGGCCTGGGTGGTACATGTAGGGACCTTCAGCCCGCAGACGTCCGCAGCCCACCTGATGATCCCGGGGAGGATGTGGAGTAAGGTGGAGTGAGTGCCCTGCATGGGAGGCTCTGAGGCATCCCTCGCAAAGAGGGTGCAGGTCAGACGACAGGATGTAGCCTGAGTCGCATCCTCGGCAGTTTTTGACTGTCTTTCTAGAAGACCCTGATGCATGCTCAAGAAATCCAGGTAGAAAAATCTAAAAAAGCTAAGTCTGGTCCTCTGGACATTCAAAAAAACAAAACAAAGCAATACAATTGTAGAAAAATTTCGTCTTTTGTCCGAAAGACTTCCTCAGTCTGAGGTGCTGTGTTCAGCTCAGTCTTATAAATAGCACCGTCTCACAGTGTTACACAACCAGTTGGCTGATGACAGCCGAAACCAGTTGCTCACATGATCAAGGAGGACCATCAGCCCAACAATGGATCGTTAGCACCCTGATGGCTGCCTGCTATTCACAGAGGGCTGATTGATACTAGCAATAACAGCATTGTAAGAGGGGGACAGTTGAACCCGGAGGTCTCACCCCTGTTTAATGATGGGCGGTTTCTTTTCACAAAGATGGCCTCCTTTACTCCTCTCTCAAACCTTTCTTTCTAGAAGACATCGCTGAGTTGGAAGAAGTTTGTTTGTGTTCTTATCTGAAGAAAAAGTGGGAGCAAGCACCGGTCCAGGGGCGCGCTTATAGTTGACCAGGGTGGGGCCCACAGCAGGTGGGCGTGGACTAGAAGTCTTCAGTGTCTAGCGCGAAGTGCAGTATAACCCAATAGCGACAGTCTTTAAAGGGCAGAGCTTACACGAAATAGAACTGTTACGATCCAGCGTGGTGTGGGAGGGGTGAGTCCAGTGGTGCAGACGGACACTCAGAGACACGTGTAGCAAAAGTCAAAAATACTTTAATAACAAAAACTCAAAAGCTCAACTGTGGCTGTAATACAAAAACTTCAACATGACGAGTTGTACTCACAAAAACCAAGGAGCTGCAAAGACACGACACACCAGGGAGGAAGATGAATGACCCGACAAAGACATGTACACAAATGCAAACTAACATACACAGACTAATTACCTATAATCATGAACACCTGAGATCGAGACGACACACAAACCTGAGACAGACAACATGCAAGACAGACCTCCAGAGGGAGCCAGGCAAGGAAGGAGACGACCACCAGAGGGAGCCACTCTTACAAGAACAGCTACTTTTCCACAACTGCTACCTGTTTCTGCCTGTCCAGCTTGCTCCAACAAGTTTTGTTTTGGTTTTTGAATGTCCAGAGGACCAGACTTAGCTTTTTTAGAGAGTACAGGCAGCTGTAGCCTCCATAGCTAGCAAAACGTGAAACCGGAAACTGGCCGGAAACTGCGTAAATCGGCTTAAAAAAAAAAAAAATCAAAATATATATTTTTTAATGGAGATATGTGTCGTAACCCTGAAATGTTGTAACTCGAGGCCGTTGTAAGTCGAGGACTACCTGTATATATATTATATGCCTGGCTGACATCAGGGACTGGATGGCTTTAAATTTCTTAAGTTTAAATTAAAAGAAGTCATGTTGTTCCCTCCCAACGACACGATCACGAACCACTGCATCAACCTTTCCGCTCTGGCCCTATCAGAAAAACAAAGAGCCACTAATCTGGGAGTGATAATGGACTCTTCCATGAAACTTAACAGTCAGGTAAACATGATGGTTATATCTTGGTTTTTTTTCCTGCTGAGGCGACTATATAAACTGAAACCCATGTTGTCCAAAAATAACCTGGAGACAGTAATACACGCATTCATTACTGCAATTTTCTTCTGCTTGGTATCAGTCAGACCTCCATTGTACAACTACAACTGGTCCAGAATGCAGCAGCCCGATTTCTAACCAGTACAGGAAAAAGAACGAACATTACACCAGTCTTGGCCTCCCTGCACTGGCTACCGGTTCACCTTCGAATCCAGTTCAAAATTCTCCTGTATGTCTACAAATCGCTGAACAGTCCACCCCCCATCTCTCTGATTTGCTACAGCCGTATGTCCCACCACGTTCTCTGAGGTCAGCGGACCAGTTGCTCCTCACAGTTCCAGGAACTCGTCTTAAGCGCAGAGGTGACAGGGCCTTCTCTGTAGCAGGCCCAAGACTTTGGAACGAGTTACCTCTGCTTGTCAGACAGGCCCCCTCCCTCTCGGTTTTCAAATCCCATTAAAAAACTTACTGTTATTCTGTAGCTTTCAACACCAGATGATCTGTGTTTTGAAACTGTATGCTTCATACAGGTTAGTCGTTACATGTATTATCTGCGACATTATGTCTATATTTTGATTTAACTTCATTTTGTATGTTGCCTTATGTGTTGCCGGTTTTTCTGTTTGTATAGCATTTTGGTTGGCCTTGTCGCTGTTTTAAGTGCTCTATAAATAAAATGTTATGGTATGGTAAAATAAAAAAAATAGTTTTTTTATTACTTTTTTTAACAATTTGAAATGTTTTGGTTAGCTTTTGTTAAATCACATTTCACTGCCATTATATACCCCAGTCTCACCTGTAAAGGGTTCGAGAAGTGATCTGGCAATGATTCTGTAATGTCAAAGGCTGCAACATGTCCATTCTCTGGTAATTTGTTTGACCAGGAACTGATTAGGTCAGCAGTTGATGTCAATATCCATCAAAGGTGTCATTAATGCCAAACGGAAATGGCTCTACCGTATGTCTACTCATACAAAAAGAAGACAAGTTCTTCTTGTCTTAAAATCTTAAAAGGCCAGACCTTTTAAGATTTTAAAAACAAGCAATAAAATCTTAAAATCAATTTGATAGTGGACAGGGAGCCAGTGAAGAGAAGCCAGGACAGGGGTTATGTGTTCATATTTTTTAGTTGAAGTTAAAAGACGAGCTGCTGCGTTCTGGACAGATTGTAAACGATGCAAAGATGATTTGTCTAAACCAACATACAGTGAATTACAATAGTCCAAGCGAGAGGTAATAAAAGCGTGAATCACCTTTTCAAGGTCTCTGAAAGAGAGACAAGACTTCACCTTGGCAATGAGTCTTAGCTGGAAGAAACCGGATTTAACTACAGCATTTATCTGTTTGTCTAACTTAAAAGCACTGTCAAAAATAACTCCCAGATTCCTGACATTGGAGTGGCTGTATGAAGCCAAGGGGCCAAGAACATTTAGGGTGTTACATTTGCCAAAGCTGATGGCTTCCGTTTTATTTTCATTTAGATTTAGAAAATTAAGTTTTAACCAGATTTTAATGTCATTCAGACAGTCCAGGAGTGGATCCAGTGGAGTGACCCTGTCTGACTCAATTGGAAGATATAACTGTGTATCATCAGCAAAGCAGTGAAAAGGAATGTTGTGTTTTCTAAAAATGGACCCCAAAGGCAACATGTACAAATTAAAAAGCAGTGGACCTAAAATAGACCCTTGAGGGACTCCACAGATCAAAGGAGCTGGAGATGAAGAACAGTTCCCTAAATGAACAGAAAAACTCCTGTCAGTCAGGTAGGATCTAAACCAGGATAAAACTGTGCCTTTGATACCGACCACGTGTTCCAGTCGTGACAACAAGATGTTGTGGTCCACAGTATCAAAGGCAGCAGAAAGGTCTAAAAGCACTAAAACAGCAGATCCTCCTGCATCAACAGTTAAAAGAAGGTCATTAAAAACTCTTAAAAGGGCTGTTTCTGTGCTGTGGCCTGATTTAAAACCTGACTGGAATTTTTCACCAATGCTGTTGGCAGTTAAAAACCTCTTAAGTTGATTAAAAACAACTTTCTCTAAAATTTTTGACAGAAAAGGTAGTTTTGAAATGGGTCTATAATTTAAGAGCAGTGCTGTATCGAGGTTTTTCTTCTTTATGAGAGGCTGCACCACAGCATGTTTAAAAGAAGCTGGAACACAGCCTGATGACAGGGACATGTTAATCATGACAAGAACTAATGGTCCAATATTTATGTGATCTTATCAAATATGTCATATTTATGTGATCTTATCAACATCTACACTCCAGTAAGAGCACTCCGGTCTACCAACCAGTTTCTCTTAGATGTCCCCAGATCCAAAATGAAATCCAGAGGTGATCGGGCTTTTGCGGTTGCTGCTCCAAAACTGTGGAACAGTTTACCTGAGAAAGTAAAGACCGCTCAGACTGTTGACACTTTTAAATCTTCACTTAAGACTCATCTCTTTTACTTGGCATTTGATCCTCGCAGAATCTGAGATCAAATTTTGAGCAGATTTTATTGTTGTTGTGTATTTACTGATAACTTTATTATGTTTAGTGGCACTAGATGCATTTTACTCTGTTGTTTTTTATTTTTATTTTTTTTAACTGTAAAGCACTTTGGTCGACTTCGTTTGTTTTTATGTGCTATATAAATAAAATTGACATTGACATTGACAAGTTGCTGCAGGCTAAACTGACATCTACATTGCCTTCACAGATGACTTGCTTCATGGCATCAAGGCCAGTGAACACTCATTTACTTGAGCTGACCGCATCAATTCAAAGACAATTAGTTTGTTTCTAAGATTATAACTAATGAAATGCGTAGGTCCTCAAACTCTCTAGACAGAAAGGTGAGAAATTTAAGAAAATATTTGATTCTTGATCTCAACAAAATAGTATTAGGGTGTCTTTGTTTTACCTTTGCAAACCTTTTTGAATTATATAGCATTTCTATTTTGATGGGAGTGGTCATTTCCTTGATGACCTTGTTTAAAGAAAGGGTCACTTAATAGTATGATGAAAATGGAAATAAAGTGAACAAATTGTCACCAGATAGTGCCAAAATAAATAGTCCACAAAGAAAAGACCATGTTAGAAATTATGTTACATTACATCATAGACTTGAGAAATCATCTATCTTCACAAAACAATTTAAAGGAACAGTGGCCGAAAAGCAATTCACAGCAAATTAGATATTACCAGAACACTAAACAAAAGTTGTTGATGGAAAAAGAAATGTTACATCTGAATTTTTTTATTAATAGTGCAACTAAAGTCTCTCATTCTAAAGAAGTGATCTGGATCTACAACCAGGCAATTAAATATTATTATATCAATAAATATCCCAATCAAAAGTTCATAAATAATTTATTTCAGGTGGGCTGTTACTGAAATTCAATCCTTGTAAAACAACCACCATTTAATAATTCTGCTCAAATGGTTTAACCAGATCAGCATGTTTTTAAAATCTTTAATCTTGCAACCTATTTAAACTCAATGTAGCATGAAACAACACACCACACTGCAAAGACTGCAATATACAGTAGAGAAAATAAATAAATAAATAAAACAAGCTAAATTCAGTAACAGCCTAATGAAAGTCGTTTTACCATCAACATTGTTTCAACCTGTTATTGAAGCAGTGAAAAACCTGTCTTTATTGGTCATTATAATTTCATGTCTCCAGTGATGGTAATAATTATTGGTCAGTCCAAACTGAGAAAAAAGCAACACATATTTGATGATCATGGACTTTTATGTAGACAATTATGTTCTACAAAAGATTAATGCTTTATAATTTGTCAATACTCCAAAATATTCTGCAGGACATTAAAAACTATGTTCCAAAATGTAAGCATATTCACAAAATATATTTAATTTATTGTTGCCATTTTGGTCTCTGAGGAAGAATTCTGATCTCTTAATTTAACCCTTATTTGCCATTGCCATGACATGAGCTTCGAATATCTGGTTGAGCAAAATGTCCTAAGATATGTTGGACAAATGTCTAATAAAATTGCTATATTAACATGCAACAATGACACCAATGTTCCAATTAGCAGAATCAATTTGTATTTGATTAATAAGCAATAACGAGAAAAAGAAATGGCTACAAATAGAACAGGATTTAAAGTATTTTGCATGTCAGAAAGCTTATTAGCATTTGCTTAAAATCAAAAGTGTTTTTAATAGCATACCTTGGTATATTTTTCATTTACATTATCCATATGCGTAAACTAACTGTCAGACAAAGCAATAAATATAATATAAATAATCATAAATAGGCATTTCTTAAAGGAATGCATGAAGCCCACCACCTTACTGGCCTAGCTTTTGAAGAAAGAGCTTGTTCGGTCTGCTAGCACTCAGTAAATCACAGAGATGGCTCTCAGCTACTACCAACCCAGATTTGAGTTGAACACTTACAAAATGAACAGAATTTTAGTCTTTATGTCATTGCTAAAATGGATTAGCGATGGTGCACATTGTGAATCCAATTGCCTCCAAAAGTTAAACAGTAGTAGAAGTACATTCGGTGATTACTTTCTGAGAGTACAACTGCCCTTCGCTTCATCGTGGTTCATTTATCAAAGACTGGCTCTATTGTGGTTCTTCAAAATAAGATTGGACATGACACACAATTGGCTGATTGATGGATGAGCCACAGGATCGGCATAGAATTTTTATTTAGAATTAATGGCCCTCATGCACGAACCGTTCGTACGCACAGATTTGTTCTTATACTGTGCGTACGAGTGATTTAGGATCATTTGTGGCATCCAACAATGTTTTCGTATCCTAGGATTTTTTTCAGATACGAACAAAATTTACGTGTGGTCCAGACCTGTCGTATATTTTACGAGGAGTCGGTCTGCTGTTATCCAGACGGCCTTTTCTCCACTAATAACTTTATATTTCGTTATTTAGAAAATATTTTGAGTTTAAAAACAATTAAATGCAACCACACATATTGGTTTAATTAAAGCGGCTTCAACACCCCCCCCCCCCACGTCCACCACCTTGCGCCACCCGCGCGTGGCCCCCCGCGCCACTCATGTCGACCACCGTGTGCCACGCAACGCGCCCCCCCGCGCCACCACGCCACGCGCCCCCGCGCCACTCATGTCGACACCGTGTGCCACGCAACGCGCCCCCCGCGCCACCACCTTGCGCCACCCGCGCGTGGCCCCCCGCGCCACTCATGTCGACCACCGTGTGCCACGCAACGCGCCCCCCCGCGCCACCACGCCACGCGCCACTGTCGTGCCACCCCGTGCCACTGTCGGCACACACACACACACACACACACACACACACACACACACATACACAGCGCCGCTGCAGAGACAGGGGAGAAAAAAGCGAAACCAGCTTATTCAGTTGTTTCATGTCATTTTTAATATAAACTGCCTGTTGACTGTGGGCGCTCACTGATGTCATCTGTATTCTGTGTGGGTCTGCGCTCAGATCCGGGGCTGACACTATGATCAAAGGCGAGTCAATTTTAATTCGCCAAACGCGTTTGTGTGTTTTCTGACGCATAAAAGCCGGAATGAATGGACACTTCCTGCTCGCGGTGGCAGGAAACTATATCCTTATATGGTGTTTTGAGGGGTGGGAATTATGTAAATAACCTCCCGCGTGCACGAGCAGGTGAATAGAACAGGTGGGATTCATCATTATTTACACAGCTCATATACACACATTTCCTGACGATAGAAGACTTTGTTGGATCTGACGTGGCATGTTCGTACGAACGCTTCGTACGAACAAAAGTAGGAGAAATTTAGGATAAAAATACGAACATTTTCGTGCATGAGGGCCAATGATTTTAAAGTATTTAATACCTCCTTCACCTCTGTGCAGTCCACAGCTGCAGGATAAGCTTTGCCCTGCAGCATGTCATATCTCTGCAGAAGTGGGTGTGGCCAAGAGCTCCTGCAGGTGGCAGAGAACAGCCAGAGGCAGAGAGATGATTTCCTGACATGTTCTCTTTTAGAGCGTTTAGAGTTCAGAAATATTGTTTACAATATTGCTAGAGTTTGAGAAGGATTTAAAAGGCCTTTATATTCATTCAACCTTTATTTAGTCAGGTAAATCTTATTGAGCCT
>JBBPBX010038291.1:0-14338 GCA_038048925.1 Garcialebias charrua
CTTCCGTACGGCTTCGAGGCGATTCTGGTCCACCATCCGGCGTCTCAGGGGGGGAAAGAGGTACGCGACCAACACCATTTATGGTGGGGGTGGCGTGCTGCTGACCTCAACTCGGGATGTTGTGAGTCGGTGGGCGGAATACTTCGAAGACCTCCTCAATCCTACTGGCACGTCTTCCACTGAGGAAGCGGAGCCTGGGGACTTTGGGTCGGGTTCTCCGATCTCTGGTGCTGAGGTCGCCGAGGTGGTTAAAAAGCTCCGCGGTGGCAGGGCTCCGGGGGTGGATGAGATTCGCCCGGAGTTCCTTAGGGCTCTGGATGTTGTGGGGTTGTGTTGGCTTACGCAACTCTGCAATATCGCGTGGACATCGGGGGCAGTTCCCTTGGATTGGCAGACTGGGGTGGTGGTTCCCCTATTCAAAAAGGGGGACCGTAGGGTGTGTTCCAACTATAGGGGGATCACACTCTTAAGCCTCCCTGGTAAGGTCTATTCAGGGGTTCTGGAGAGGAGGGTCCGTCGGATAGTCGAACCTCGGATTCAGGAGGAGCAGTGTGGTTTTCGTCCTGGTCGTGGAACACTGGACCAGCTCTACACCCTCAACAGGGTCCTGGAGGGTGCGTGGGAGTTTGCCCAACCAGTTTACATGTGCTTTGTGGACTTGGAGAAGGCATTCGACCGCGTCCCTCGGGGGGTTCTGTGGGGGGTACTCCGGGAGTATGGGGTACCAGGCCCATTGATATGGGCTGTTAGGTCCCTGTACGACCGGTGTCAGAGCTTGGTCCGCATTGCCGGCAGTAAGTCAGGCTCGTTTCCGGTGAGAGTTGGACTCCGCCAAGGTTGCCCTTTGTCACCGATTCTGTTCATAACTTTTATGGACAGAATTTCTAGGCGCAGCCAAGGTGTTGAGAGGATCCGTTTTGGTGACCTTAGAATCGCTTCTCTGTTTTTTGCAGATGATGTGGTCCTACTGGCTTCATCAGTTCGTGATTTACAACTTTCACTGGAGCGGTTTGCAGCCGAGTGTGATGCGGCCGGGATGAGGATCAGTTCCTCCAAATCCGAGGCCATGGTCTTGAGCCGGAAAAGGGTAGCATGCCCTCTCCGGGTCGGGGAGGAGGTCCTGCCCCAAGTGGAGGAGTTTAAGTATCTCGGGATCTTGTTCACGAATGAGGGAAAACTGGAGCGTGAGATCGATAGGCGGATAGGTGCAGCGTCCGCAGTGAAGCGGGCGCTGTACCGGTCTGTCGTGGTGAAGAGAGAGCTGAGTCAAAAGGCAAAGCTCTCAATTTACCGATCGATCTACGTTCCCACCCTCATCTATGGTCATGATCTCGGATACAAGCGGCTGAAATGAGTTTTCTCCGCAGGGTGGCTGGACTCTCCCTTAGAGATAGGGTGAGAAGCTCAGTCATCCGGGAGGGACTCGGAGTAGAGCCGCTGCTTCTCCACATCGAGAGGAGCCAGTTGAGGTGGCTCAGGCATCTGGTTAGGATACCTCCTGGACGCCTCCCTGGTGAGGTGTTCCGGGCACGTCCCACCGGGAGGAGACCCAGAGGAAGACCCAGGACGCGCTGGAGGGACTATGTTTCTCGGCTGGCCTGGGAACGCCTTGGGATTCCCCCGGAGGAGCTGCTCCAAGTGGCTGGGGAGAGGGAAGTCTGGGCCTCCCTACTTAGGCTGCTACCCCCGCGACCCGACCCCGGATAAGCAGAAGAAGATGGATGGATGGATGGATGGATCAGGGGCCTCATGTATCAAAGACTTGCGTGGATTCCTCACTGAAAAGTGACGTACGGTCAAACCCAGAAATGTGTGCACGCACAAAAGGATCCGGATTTATCAAACTGAGCGTACACCTGAATCCACGCACATTCCTTTTGTACATCACAATTGACGTGGAACTGAGCGCACGTGAGACACCTCCCCTGACACGCCTACATTTACATATGTTAAACAGATGCAAATTACTTCCTGCATGTGTGAAGGACATGTTTGTTTGATCCCTGCGCGATCAGAAATGATTTCTAGATTCGGGAAAATAATGAATACAATATAATATGAGTGAGGACAAACATCCTAAGTAAGAATAGTAATAAAATGTGTTCATCATGCAAAGAACGAGTGATTGTCGGTATTTGTGTGCGCGCGCACCCTGCTGTGGTGCGCGAACCGGCTCATTCATTCATTCTGTGTGGAAATATTAACTTTGCGCACGAGTTTATTACCATTATTACTGTAAACACAGAGGAACTTACTTGGATGTTTGCTAAAACATAGATCTTTGTTTATGTAGATGATGTGAAGAAACGAGTCTGTGCGTCTTGGTGGAGACATTTCATGACATCAGTCCGCAGCCCTGTGCGCAGTCTGTCTGTGAAGCTTTTGCTCTCCTACAAGTTATATAAGGTGTACTTTCACGTGTCATTTTGGAGAAATCTACAATAAACGCAGATAATGAAACACCTCCAGCTGCCGTGTCGACACCGGTGAGGGTGCGCGCGCGCTCCAAGCGCGACCACTCAGCCTTTGGAATCATATGGATGAGACATTCCATTGGACATGATCCGGCTTTGTGTGGACTGGACTGCACAGTCCCGATCGACCTGCAGCTCCCTCTGTGGAACAGTTTGACCGCTGCTTCTGTATGCACGCGTGATGCACGGCTCCCCAGAGCGCAGCAGCAGTGCCAAACTGAAAAATGATTATTTCTGAAAACGGCTGATAAGCCATATCCTAGATCAGAAAATTATATCTGTTTCTAAATAAATGCTCTGCGTGTTACACTATTTATTCTCCAGTAAGGCTGAATGAATCCGTTCCTGTTAAATTTATTTTTGGCACAACTTTGCGCGTCCTTTATGTCACTGCGTCATGTGGATGTAATACTTGTTAATCGTGTGTTTGGAGGGAATATTAATCATTTTCACATCATGAACAGTTAATAATAATAATAATAATAATAATAATAATAATAATAATGAATTCAATTTATAACGCACTTTTCATTAATGGAAATCTCAAAGTGCTACAAGGTGCAACATATTTGAATGTCAATAAGACAAATAATAAAACAATTAAAATCAACAACAGTATCAGCTAAGATCAAAAGTAGAATCATGAGGAGTAAAGTATGCTCGGTTGAAAAGAAAGGTCTTCAAGCCGCTTAAAGTCAACCACAGACTGTGGGGCTTCAGTTTCTCTGAAACACCTGTAAGTGTCGCCAAAGGAACAAGAACCACAGAAACGTGCGTACGCCTGCTCGGGAGCTTGCGTGGATATGTACCTGGATGCGCATATATTCACGTTCAGTTCAGTTTTGATACATACGGGGTTTTGCGTGGAAAGTGACGTGCGCAATGTTTTTGTGCGCACGCACGGTTGATACATGAGGTCCCAGAGCGGAGAGAGGGAGTCACAAGGGTGCATTAGGCAATTAACGGTCCAGCAAGACCTGGTCCAATACAGGTGGTAATAATCGGGTACTGCCAATCAGCTCCGCCCCCTTTCATGATATGCAGATGGTGGTTAGTAGAAAAACGTCAAAATCCTCACACAGTTAACAATCTGTTAACAATCTGTTAACAATCGCCTCAAAAATGTGAAAAACGCCTAAAAAAACATACCCAAATTAAATTAGAAGCTGTTCTTGAACCGTTTGGAGTACAAGCAAAAGCTTGGTGTCTTTGTAAAGATAACACTTTGAATGTTTTGTTTCAGCAGTCAAATTTGTTGTATCTGTTATTATTCTGTATTTATTTAAGGCCTTAATATACCTTTTTGGTGGGACATTTTGTTTTAGTTGATACCAGACTGATGTGAGTCGTTGGCCTTGATCCATACGCACTTTCGCCTGTTGAATTTGAGCATCCTCATCATCCATGTCCTCTAGAACCAATCTCTCAAAGTGATCCTGAGCTGACTCCTCTTTTCCCACTGGGTTTGCAGTGACATTGCCCAGCCACAGCTTTCTAGCTGCGTCACACTCTGTGGAACTGATTACCATAGGCCATACATCTTTTATGTATTCTTCAGGCTTTTCTTCAGGTCTTTTCTCCCTTACTAGGTTTTTCAGCATTTTGTACTCACAATAACTATTGGCATCTGAGCTGATGGTCCGGCTCCGTTCTGCCTTCTTTGGCTGTTGGATCGACGGAGGTTCGTGGTATACCTGATTATTTTCTTTCTGGCCAGTTGTTTCCTCATCATCCTCTGATATCTCATCTCTCATTTTCTCATCTGTTTCTTTAGCATACTTGTAAGCAGTCTTTTTCATTCTCCTCAGCATCACATCATGCGCTATTGACACGTAAGCTGTTCTAAAATTATCGGTTAGGGCTTGGTGAGCGGCCAATGTGGGAAACGTGGGCATCATCAAAATGTTAGCCCACTCTCCCAAGGTGGCTTTTACTGTCAATCCCACCATCTCATCTAACCTGCCTGCCCACACTGGTGGAATGTCACGGTTGCTTTGGCCAGCTTCAGGAACGTAGGTACTACGTCCCTGCTTTGTCTGTATGGGACCCCAATTTATGTCCCTGGCTATTCGTTCTGACGCGTGATGTGGATTTATTAGTACTACTGCTTTCTTTTGTCCTTTTCTTTGCCCAAACCTCAATGACTTTGTTGTCAGATGAGCTTGCTCCATTGAGCTCAGGCTAACACTATCTTCACTTTCAAAGTCTATTAAACCTAAGTGGATGTATGTTAATGGGGCCATACTATTCTGACATGTTTGTACAAAAGCTACCTAGACAAGATGAACTCCTTAAGGCACCGAAAGGTGACTTTGACAAAATTGATAAATGTGTAGCTGAACGAATTTTCCTTAGCCTTAATAACTCAGTGTGGGAAAGTAGTGGAACATCCCCAAGATGCAAGCTGTGGGAGACTGAAGTAGCTGTCATGTCTACGTGGCGTTACGATTGTATTGCACTACGTAAGGCACAGACAGTTAAAATATTGCTCCAAGTCTGGCACGAATACCATAAGCGGGATAAGACACGAACTTGGTGGGGATTTCAGGAAGAAGAAATAAAAGAGTGGGTAGCCCCGTGCTTGTACCAGTCAAATAATTATTGGATCAGATATCAGTTCTTAGCCACTGTGTACTCCACAAAAAAAAATTGGAGGGATTCAACCTAGGCCCACATTCCTCAGATGAGTCTGCCACAGCTATCCATGCACTCCAAGAACAACCACAACAAGTGCCAGACGTTTCTGAATATATGCAATCAGATGAAAGATGGTCTGGAATTGAGGCTGTCACTCCTATGGGGTCTCCCATGATTGATTACATCTCAGACCCTATGTTCACTGTGACCATTATCCCCTCCCCTCACCCCTCACCCTCGTCTGAAGACCCAGAAGGGGACTACGAGCTGACGCTGTTGGATTCCTGGGATGCAGCTGAGGATGAGAATTGCAGCATGGAACCAGGTAACACAAAAGATCTTGAAACTGATCCAAAGACTCAGAGTGATCTGGACTATGATGAAGACGATGACGTTCTGAGTGGGGATGCGGTTGATGAAAACAAGGACTGGCTTAAGGTTCAATAAAAGGGTTGTAGGTTTTGATTCCAAGGAGGGGGTGTTGAGGAGAGTGAGTTTATTATGGATTCAAAACCAACAAAAACTAATCAGTACAGGAAAACTTATGAAATGTAATGCAAATATATATTAAAGACAATTGTCAAGGAAGAAACATGTCTGGACTTGCCCGGACTTGTCTAGTATGCAACCTCAGTTATCTCATCTGTTAAGAATGCGAGCATAGACAAGGCCCTGTAGACGTAACACTCAGGCTCACACATACACACATACAAACACACACACACATACACACATACACATAAACACACATACAGACACATGCTCACACAGACAGGTAGAGTGAGCACAGGAAGAGAGTTACAGAGGAACAGAAAAGAATGGTTGTTTAAAACCTTAGAAAAGCCTATAAAATCTGAATATTGGAAACTGTAGTTATAAAGTTAAGATAAATAAGAGAAGTTAACTGTGTCTTAAGTTTAACCGTTAAGAGTTGTGAAAGTCATGAAGAAAGTCACTTCCCAAAAGCAAGCGGCCACATTCACGCACAAACAATTTTGAGCTAAAGCAGAGAGCAGAAGGGATAAATAACTGCAAAGACTTGTCCTAACCTAAACATGTTTAATCTTAACTTGTTTTAATCAGTATAATCAAGTGTGATACATGGTTTTAACCAATATAATCATTTAATATGTGATTTTATTATAATCAGATTTAATCAATTTTTATAATAACAATTGTAATGATTTATGTTACTATGTGTTGAAAGTGTTTTATGACAAAAGGTAATCTCTTGCAATGCACGTGCTGAAAAGTATAACTTTTGATCTCTTACTGAAAAAAAGTGGTGAAACTAGCTGACCAGAATTGTGTCATTCTTCTTGCCCTCATGACTCAGCCAGCCTCGAGCAAAGAGCAAATTAATTTCCTAATAAGGCAACAAGTAGCTTCAAGTAGAAATAGAACAGAGCTGCAACCTTGTCCAGAGATTGACAAGGCTAGAAGACACAGCCAATCAGGAACCTGCTTTCCCCCTCCTTCTCTCCAGAAGGTGGGGGCCAGATTGTATATAACCGCCCTGTTTTAGATAGGATGAGGCTGTCAAGATGCCGTCAAGTAGCTGTTAGTTGGGGGCAGAGCTGCTCCACTGAAGACCCAAGACGGGAACCAGATTGACTCAGTGCTGGACAGAAGGATCAAGCGTCCGGGGGAAACTTCTCTTCTTCTTTTCTCAAGCTCTGAGGAAGGATTGAAGAGTTTTTTACCCAGATAGCCAGGATGAGCCAAACTTGCTCCTTCAGATCAGACTAACAGGGAGTCAGAGACGAGCTTCAGTCCTCGGGGACTGAAGGAACTGCTCAGGGTTTTACTTATGGATTTCCAGAAATCCTGAAGGGAAGTATGCCTTTGAGACGTCTCACTGGACCTGGTTTTCAGCAAGATTTAAATCAAATTAAATTAATTGCGGACAGAGCAGTAGCCAACAGGGAATTTAATTATTTTAGTGACTTATTTGTTCCAGGTTGCCGGAGGATACTAAGGGCTTTGGAGAGATACATCCATTGGGTAAGATTTTAAGTAAATATCTAAACCTTGATCCATAAGGTCAGGTGAGACGTGTGATTGCAACAGATTGCTCTAACTCTGATCCCTAAGATCAGATGAGAAGTTCACTTGTGATTAAGCGCTCTAATTCTGGTCCGTAAGACTGGATGGGTACTGTGAGTGTTAACTATGTGACATCAATGAGGAGATTCTCCGACCCTCTCCAGCCTGGACTCCAGAAAGGAACCTTTCTCAAAGGACTCCACGCAGATCAAGCAGCTTAACATCGAGTCTGAAGATTGTTTGGTGAATTAATACTTTTTCTTTACCTATAATCATAATAATTAATTGTACTGTTATGCTGTAATGCTGATCCTTCCCAGCAAACTAGCTAATTAAAGCAAACAAAATGTAAAATTCTTGACTTTTATTCATCACCCACTTATCCATGGAAATGTAAGTTTGGTTCACAAAGATAACAACAAATATTAGGAGGTTTTTAAGTGTTAAACTTTAGCACAAAGGTTATTTAAAACAATACCCCAGGGTCCAATCACCTGGATCCTAAAATTTACTGGATCGGTAACAATTACAAGCTTAAACAAGGGAGCAACCTCCGTTAACGCAAGTTGCCTTATACTAACCTCTCCGGTCCTCTGCCGCTAAGGCGAAGAGAGGTGTAAGGTGTGAAAAGGGGTGTGGCTTACGGATGCTAGGAGGTAAATTATCCAGATGAATTCTCCCATAATCAGCCTTGAGTCGGAGCAGTCCCAACATAGTTACAGGTAATACCCAAACTCCGGGACCAGTTCAATAGACCCTGTTAGTAGGTAGGCTGCAGTGAGGGCATGTTACACACCTTGTGACTACCTCGCTGATCCACATAAGCAAACAACGTGAAAAGAGAAGTCATATCATACGATACAAGAGTTTCTCCCGGGGTTAGCTTCAAATGTTGAACTTTGTTGGCAAAGTCAATGGAGTTCTTTATGTGATGAGGTGTGTTTCCAACCAGAGGAGCTAAAATACCAGCCAGATGTTTAGCAACATTGTATGTAACTGAGTTCATGCTGCTGACGATGGGTCTGAGAGGTGTATCTTCTTTGTGTATTTTTGGAAGTCCATACAGACAGGGAGTGGCTTCCCCCGGGTACAATCTATAATACAATGATCGAGTGATTATTTTCTCCTTTTCGAGTTTTTGCAGGTAATCTGTGACTTTCTTTTTAAAGGTGTTAGTTGGGTCCCTCTTCAGGGGCTCATAGGTGTTCCTGTCGCTCAGCAGTGTGGTTATTTTTCCCTGGTAATCAGACGTGTTGAGTATTACTGTGCATCTTCCTTTGTCAGCTGGTAAAATGGTGATGTTTTGGTCTTGGCTGAGGGATGTTATAGCTTTCCTTTCCTGTGGTGTAAGATTTGAAGGAGGCAGTTTGGCACTGGTGGTTTGCTTCCATCCTCCAAATCCGAGGCCATGGTCTTGAGCCGGAAAAGGGTAGCATGCCCTCTCCAGGTCGGGGAGGAGGTCCTGCCCCAAGTGGAGGAGTTTAAGTATCTCGGGATCTTGTTCACGAATGATGGAAAACTGGAGCATGAGATCGATAGGCGGATAGGTGCAGCGTCCGCAGTGAAGCGGGCGCTGTACCGGTCTGTCGTGGTGAAGAGAGAGCTGAGTCAAAAGGCAAAGCTCTCAATTTACCGATCGATCTACGTTCCCACCCTCATCTATGGTCATGAGCTTTGGGTTATGACCGAAAGAACAAGATCTCGGATACAAGCGGCTGAAATGAGTTTTCTCCGCAGGGTGTCTGGACTCTCCCTTAGAGATAGGGTGAGAAGCTCAGTCATCCGGGAGGGACTCGGAGTAGAGCCGCTGCTTCTCCACATCGAGAGGAGCCAGTTGAGGTGGCTCGGGCATCTGGTTAGGATGCCTCCTGGACGCCTCCCTGGTGAGGTGTTCCGGGCATGTCCCACCGGGAGGAGACCCAGAGGAAGACCCAGGACGCGCTGGAGGGACTATGTTTCTCGGCTGGCCTGGGAACGCCTTGGGATTCCCCCGGAGGAGCTGCTCCAAGTGGCTGGGGAGAGGGAAGTCTGGGCCTCCCTACTTAGGCTGCTACCCCCGCGACCCGACCCCGGATAAGCGGAAGAAGAGGGATGGATGGATGGATGGTTTGCTTCCAATTTACCTAGTTTGGTATGTACCAGTGGCCCAGCTTGCTTATAACTTCTCTCTCCCTCTCACAGTCTCCTCATCGAATTGAGAAAGCTCATCGGATGATGAGCGAAACGTCTTGTTGCTACAAATAAAGAATAGTTGTTCTGTATTGAACGCCTTTTTTGATTTTACCATGTCCTGGACGACTGAGAATCTTCACCAACACACATGTTAGATGTTATTACTGTCCTTCTTTTGCATTTTATTGTTGGATGTAACTGGGACCCTGTGTACATAATCTCATTTCATCACATGTAACACATGTGGTACGAATGACAATAAAGAATCTCTGACTCTGACTGAGGCCCTGTACACACGTAGCCTGGTGTTTGAAAAACGAATATTTGCGCAAAAAAAATATCTCTGTCCATACATGTTCGAATATTTAAAATGTTTGTCTACATGTCCCATTTTATTTCACTAGAGAGCGTTGTAAAGAATATGCTGAACCCATAGGTGGCACTGTAGTGCTGTCACAACTCTCCAACTTCAGCCACGACTTCCTTTTATTTATTTATTTATTTTCTTTAGTTTGTATGGACATACCGCAAGATTGGACTACTATTAAATACCGTGTTGGAGTACAAAGTTAATAAAACGCAGGAAGATGTCGACTGGGAATCATGTCAGAGCAGGCATGTTGACTTTTTAGCACTTTTTTTTTTAGAGCATTATGTGACTGTCAGCGCCGCAGCAGCTAGAGTGGCAGAACCGGTTCTGCCACTCCAGCTGGAGCAGAAACCTCAGGTTCTGAAGTCCACACGCAGACTCGAACGCTGAGAGTTCTCAAATCTCCACTTTGGTTGGAGTTTTGTTATTATTCGTTTATAGTTGCATCAACCGGAGTTCACGTGTGGATCAAAGGCCAAACCGCATGATAAACTGTTCGGTTTTACTGATAAACGGCTACGTGTGTGTACAGGGCCTGAATGACAACCTCAGCTGTAGCAACAACACCACCAGCCTGATCAAAAAGCTCATCAGAGACTCTACTTCCTCATACAGCTGAGGCAGCCTGGACTGGAAAGCTTAGTCCTCACCTCCTTCTACAGGTGTGCAATGAAGAGCATCCTGTGCTCCAGCATCAACATGTGGCTTGGAGGCTGTACAGCTGCAGAAATAATAATAATAATGTCCTTTTTTGTCATCTGTGTATGTTTCCCATACAAGACGAAATTCGTCTCTGCATTTAACCCAACCACCACCAGGTGGTGCAGTGAGCAGCCATAGAAAGCGCCCGGGGAGCTGGAGAATTAGGTATGCACTCATAGACACCCCAAGGTGTGTAGTGGCCGGGGCGCGAACCCGCGTCCTTCGGGTCCCAAGTTGGAAGCCCTGCCACTACACCAAAGCTTTACAGAGAGTGGTAAAGGCTGCACAGAAGTCTGTTGGAGTCAGCCTCCTCACCATCACAGATATCTACACCTCCAGATGCAGGAAGAGAGCCACCTGCATCATGAAGGACCCCACTCGAGTCACATAGCACACACACTTTTAGCCCAGCTCCCCTCATGTTGAAGATTTCAGAGCATTAAGTGCAGAACCACTAGACTAAGGAACAGCTTCTACCATGAAGCTGTTAGACTCGTAAATCCCTAACCAGGATTATCACTGAAGTGTTATGACACT
This sequence comes from Garcialebias charrua, assembly GCA_038048925.1. Taxonomy (NCBI): domain Eukaryota; kingdom Metazoa; phylum Chordata; class Actinopteri; order Cyprinodontiformes; family Rivulidae; genus Garcialebias; species Garcialebias charrua. Next base: position 10,939 of record JBBPBX010038291.1, read on the forward strand.
GTTTTATACACCTTTTACTGATTCCATATGCTCAGGAAATGTTACTGTTTGATTAAACTATTCTCTCTGGAATTTAGACAAACACGAATTACATGGTTTACTATTTCATTCAGCTTAGGAGCCCAAATTTTCATATAACCATAAACTAAATCAAGTAGTTTCTTTTCATCCAGTGCAGGTAATACATTTACTACTTCTGGTTGACACGTAACATTACAGATACACTCTGTGAAACAACGTATGACACTAATTATAACTTTAAGAGAACACAACATGAATTGAATCTTCATACATATTAGAGCTCACATATAGAGACACATTTACATATTAGATTAATGACACACACACAGCTAGGAATCATTAGCGATCAATTAGTGTAGTTGCCCACAGTCTGCTAAAATCCTACTAATAACACAGCAAACTTAGAGTTTTCAAAATGCACAAGACAAGGTCAGTGCAGCAACCTTGAACACCATGGTAACGAGCTAGAAGCAGACAGTCTTATCTTGAAACATCCAATTGGAACACGACAAGATGCAAATATCAGAGGAACACACTATCACGGAGTTGAGCACTTTTGAGGGAATCAAAAAAGGCGTTCAATACAGGATCAACTGGACTTTATTTGTTGCAGAAAACGTTTCGACTTCTGTCCAGAAGTCTTTTGGACTTTTGAGGGAACACCACGGAGGAAGGTTCTGTATATTCTGCTCCCATTTATATGCATATAAATGTATTTTATGTCTGTACTCTTATTAAATTGTAACCCTTATGCCTGTCATAATAAATTCCTTTTTATACAAATACTCTCTCTCTCTCTCCTTGGAGCACGTCTATAAGAGTTCAGGACTCTTCAAAATGGTGACCCTACGTTTCAAGAGAGGGAGACAGACGACGGAGCAGCTTCTGGCAACCTGCAGAGTTGGGCCTCATAGCTGAAGGTAAGACGTGCCTCTTTGATTTAAACAACAAAACGTCTGTTTGGCCATAAATAAATTTTAGTCATCTCTGCATTTGGCCAGGACTGTCTCGTGATAAAGACAGTGACAGTTTGATAAGCTAAATACAGTATATCCTTTCTGGCCATTTCTGACAGCTGGGTTCGATTTAATCAGACGCTCTGGGCTTCGCCCCGAACCGGAAGTGGGCTCTCGGAACCACTCGGCCGGGTTCGGGCCGAGCCGCGTGTGTGGGGCGCGTGTTCGTTGGTTTTGGTTTCATGTGTGTCGTCTGTACGTCGTTAATATTTTATTACTTACTTTTTGGGGACAAACGTGGTCGATTCGGCTCGTCAGTAGTTTTTTGCTGCTGCTGGTTTCACGGGGGCGGGTTTTCCGTCTAGTGACCAGAGGGGGATGCAACAGCTCATTGGCTAGTTTCGTTTCAGGTTTCCGGGTACGTTCGATTATCAGTAGCTGGAATCGGCGGTCCGTCTTGTTTGCACGTATGTACGTTTAGAAATTTCTCGGTTCCGATGCGTCACTGCGTGAGTAGACGGCCGCTGCCGCTTGTTTGATATCGTAACATTTTCCCGATGCCCTGTGTCAAGTCAAGGGGACACACCGGAAGTCACTGGGAGAGTGAACCTCCGTGTCTCAGTGTTTCTCGGGAACTCACCGGAGTCACGTGGGAGGTGAAAACACCTTCGGGGTGCCCTGCGTCGGCTTTGCTACCTGACGTGGTGGAATTCGCCCTGGAGGTGCGACCGTGGGCGGTCTGAGAGGGGAAGCACGCTCATTATTTAAATGCGGTGGTCCTGATTGGTTGTTGTGTTTAATTCGTTTTATTAAGTGTTCTGTTTTGTTCGTGTTACGTTGGTAATTAAGGGGAAAAGGGGGAATGTGTTTTGTGTATACTCACACTGCATGAGTATAAGTTGTTCTTAATTGTTTGTGTCGACTCAGAGTGTTTTGTGATTTTTCTTTTTGGAGGAATGAAAATAGGAATAACTGAATAGGATTTTAAGAACTTAAATTGGACTGGTGATATGGTTCATTAAAGCTTCTTTTTGGAGGAATGAAAATAGGAATAACTGAATAGGATTTTAAGAACTTAAATTGGACTGGTGATATGGTTCATTAAAGCTTCTTTTTGGAGGAATGAAAATAGGAAGAACTGTTTTAAGAACTTGAATTAGACTTTTAAGTTATATAGGCAAATTTATAGGTCACAAGGAAAATAATTTGAAAATAATTTAACAAAAAAAAAACCTTGAACAATCTCTGAGATGGAAAATGATAGATAAAATTTTAGTCAACAAACCCCACATTATATGGACTATATAGTTACTTGCGGTACAGATAAAAATTAAAGATAAAAACTAGGACAAGCTATCTGAGGATTAAATAATCACTACTGTACCGACAGACATAGGTAGCAGATTATGCAGAAATGATTAAAAAAAAAACATTGAGGCGCTAAGGTTAGAACAAAGTTTTATTTAGATAGTTTGGATAGGAACAAACGTAGTCCACCTCTTCAGTAGTTGGTGCTGGTTTCCTGAAACACAAAATAAACATCGCATTAAAACAGTTTACATTCTCCATTTTAACAGGATTAAATAACTTTCTACAGCGTGATTAGATTAGTGGTGCTGTTGCGCAATTAGGAATAAAATGTGGGTGAAATGATAAATAGAAATTCAGCTCTGAACGGGAAGGCCACAAGACTTGTACAGTTTTCTGACTAAACAAATAAAATATTTGCGGACAGTTCGAAACAAATTGATTAGCGCCGAATGAACCTTTACGGTTCGAGGGATTGATCGAGAAAGCTTTTGGCATAATATCTCAATAATTTTAGGTTATAACACTGAAACAAACGGGAAATTTGGTAATTGCGGTGGAACCTCCCGTTAGCATAGCGTAGGCTGTCCGACAGCGGACATTTTATAGCTTTGTAACGGTAGACAGCTCACGTCGGATTCGCTTAACGCCTACAGAGTGGCGCGTTGTGTAGAGAATCGATATTGACTTTAAATAATCCAAATTTAGTTTTCGTGGACGAACTTAGCAGCTAACAGCAAAGCTAACGAGCCATTAGGTCCGACATGGTTCACGAGGCATCATCCTTATAATTTGTGTATAGGCCGTCAGGATGTGGAACCAAACGTATCATACTTGTATTTTCTCATATATAAGAAACAGGGAAATTTGATTACCGATTGGAAAGACGTTCTTTTGTGAATAAATCCAGTGAATGTACACGTCTTGTGAGCATTGACCGGAAGCAGGGACGCAAACACACAGTCGTTTCCTGTACAGCCTGAGCATTAGGGGGACCCCTAATGGATGAAAAAAGGTACTGCAGACAGAAGCGTAATAATTTCTAGATAAACCAAAAACAGGTCGGAGTCACTTTTATTTGTAATTTAATTTAGTCATCCAGTTGGGTTATTCGT
>JBBPBX010038291.1:14388-30479 GCA_038048925.1 Garcialebias charrua
GTACAGATTTTAATAACTGTTTGTAGTCAGATGAATAAAAGAAGAGAACAGGAGGGGCTGACAACCTCTCTCCCCTGAAACGTGTACAACACAAACATTTAATTAAATAGGCACACATAGGAGGTATTAACACGTAGCACAATGGAAGTTAAGTTTGATATTGGCTTGTATGAATTATGGACATTAAAAGCAACAAGATGACAGATTGGGGTTTGAAGAATAAATAACAATAATAAAGAGGGAATAGCCTTCACAAACAGGTTCTGAATAAACACACCTTTATTTTAATTGATATTTTTCTATTGAGGACATAGAGTGAATCGCAATTTATAACAAATGGAGAATTGGACTTAAAAAAATCGACTAATAGTTCTATACCTGGAACAACAGGCCAAAATGAACGAGCCCATATTTTGACTTTGGATAAATGAGCCACTGAGCTTAACAATTTCAAATTGACAATTTAGGAGGGCATCCCGTGGTGCCGTTTAGACATGAAAATTATACACAATACATAAATAAATCCGAAGAGAGGGCAGATCTTAGAGGGCTCAAGGAATTGGCTAATTCTCAAATATACTAGGAATGTATGTTAGAAATCAATACATGATACAGTATTTTCTGAAATAAAAGTGGGCTACAATATTTTTGGTTTCAGGTTAAACTGATGATTTCACTTTTAGGTAAACTAATGTTTTGGATCTGTTGTGCAGATCAGATTAAAAGGTGCCTCTGTCGAATGATCCACAATAACATATGATTGCTTTGATCCTGATCGGTTAATGATTTTACATTTTTCTATTTTTCGCTCTTTTTGAAATAGCCTCATTGGACAGAGTGCGTTAAATGGGAAGAGTAAGTCTGATGGATCCCACCACATTTTTTGCAGAACACTTGGTAGTTGAACACATGCATTAGGGCAGGACTACTGTATATCCAAAACACTGCTATGCTACCTATGCAGCATCTGACTTTTGAATCTCGGCTACTGTGGTTATTGATCGGATCGGATCCGATTTGATATGAAGGTGTGTCCAGAACTGGCTCACTGTGACTTCACTGAGAACAACATGGCTGGGCTCATGCAACCCTGCTCAAAGAACTTTAGTGGGGCTTATACAAGAACAACTAAAAACACTAAAGGCACTAAAAGGAGGGCAGTGCACTGGACTGTCATCAAAAAGCAAAAGACTGTCCACAAAGACTTTCAGCCAAGCAGAAACAAAGACTTTGTCAAAGAACTGTCAAAACACGGTCATCAAGCACAAATGGCCAGAACATGCCGTCCGGATTTGAGGGCGTCTGGGACGGGAAAATCAGCTCAGTGACATCACACTGGAGACTGGTACAAGACACGGCTGAATGCATTCTCCAAAAAGAAAAAGACGAGGAGAACGGGTCCTGAAGTCAGCCATTTCAGCAGTCCGGCGAAGGCCGCACCCCATATTGATCTGTGAGGATCTGTCAATGATCTTAGTATCAGGGATCAAAACTACAGTTGCTATGATAAATTTTTAAATGAAACACATATGCACATTTAGGACCTGCCAGCGCGGGCCTCATGATTCTTAGTTAGACTGTACTTATGTGGGTCTGACGAGTTACTTTTTCTGGTTCCAGTAACTCTGTGGTGAAGCTTAAAGATGACAGGGGAAATGATCCTAGCTCCTGACCCTAAAATGGGTTAAAACATATTTTTTTGGCAGGTTAAATTGGCTTATCCACATACATTCATACAATTTTTTTTAGAGCTGAAGAGAGGGTAGCAGGTGTCCTTCGCAGAGTGCATGACGGGAGTCTGATTTGCAACGACAGATACACTTGAGTAAATAATTATAATCTTGTGGAAAGTGGTGATACTTCAGATCACCTTTAGCCATGTGGGTTTTGAACCCAAATTAGAGGTGGCAATAGGCCGGGCCTTGGGGAAACATTTTTCTCGAATCCTGACAGAGAATGGTAAATTTAAACACTGTTTCCAATTTGACGACCAAACAACTTTTGCGTGCAGACTTCAGGATTGAAACAAGGGAAGAGTGTTGTTTCATAAGGGGGAGAGGTTGACAAATGTTCCTAAAAATAAAAAATGACAAATGTTCCTAAACATAGAGAGGTTGAAATTGGTTCCTAAATAATAACTAGGATGATTGAAATTGGTCCCTAAAATATTTACTGTAGATTGTAAATGTTTCCTAAAAACAACTAGGTTGAAAACAACTAGGTTGAAAAATGTTCCTAGAAATAACTAATTAACTAATAGATGGTAAATGCATGCTAGTATACAAAGCGTAATAAGAATAACTGATAAATTGGCATTATAAACAAAATCCACTTGCGTCGATATTGAGGCGGCATCGGTCGTGAACGTTTATTTTCTTTCATCAGGGCATGGAGGAAGGAGTATCCGTGCAAGCGTATTTCTAAATAGGAAGACAACTTAGGAAAGGGTTAGTTTGTTAGTTATACAGAGGTTTTAGATTATGAATGAACAAGATAGTCACCCATATAGCAGGAAGCGTCTTAAAGGTTCATTTACGTGAACCACATTGACATTTGTATATGAGCGATTAACAACAATTTTTTTTCCCTCTGTGAACTATGTGTTAAACAGATCTCTAGGATGGGGGACGCCCCTGGGAAATGTTTCCTGGCCTACAGGCTCAAACCACTCAGATCTGAAGTGGAACTGATCAGGGGGCGTTTAGAAATAGGGTGGTTCTGTAGATTTGTACACAGCTGACTTGACTGGACGACATGTGACTTAGTGACTCAGGAAGAAGGTGTGTAGAACCACAGGTGTACGATGTTTTGTGAATTCTGTATTTCCGCCGCATACTATGTTACTTTTATGTGTGTAATTTCTGCTATAAGCTGAGTGAAAAGGTACAGTATGGACCGCCTCAAACTACTCATAATTAATACTAATGAAGATTAAGTCTCTCCCAAACCCAACTAACATGCATGGTTCATTCTTTGTACTACTGATTTATGATTTATTGGGTGTTATTTGCTGTGGACATGATTCTGCTTATTATAGGTGGTTCCTGGAAATGCTCCAGCTGAGGGGGTGAGGATGGAACTTTATTTTTGTTTTATGGCACATTTCCGTGTACAAATTTTAATATAATGTTGGAGAAATTGGCTTACATATGTAAAATCTAACTTATCAGCACCATTCTAAGTGGGTTTACAGACGAACAGTAGCATTGCATAATTGTAAGGAGAGTAATTTAACTCACATGGAGTTACCCACGTACAGGCCTTCTCTCAGATGAGTGAATTGGGTTAAACCAAGAAGGCCCTGTTTTAGTCTAACAAGTCGAAAGTTTGCGGTTTAGGTTTTCTCAACAGATTCCAAAGGAGGCTGTAAGAGTGGCACTCTCTGCAGCTCCAAGATGGCCGCCAATCACCCTCAGCTGACGGTCATCCACCTGATGAGCTACACTCCTATTTAAGGCTGCAGTCGAGTACTACTCATCGCTGAAGCATTGATTCTTGTTATGGTAAATCATGCTTCTAGCCAGTCTTGTGTTTATTGCAAAGAGACTTACCTTGTTCTTATGTGCCTACAGTCATCGCGTCTGATTTTGGATCTGGATCCTGTTCCTCGTGCCGTGCCCTCCAGCCACTTGCCTGCCTTCTTTGCCCTTTGGAATCAATTGGAGTTATTGGATGTTCATGGAACCCATCTCCCTTCCTCATCTGTAAGAACAAACAAACATTTGAAAACCAACATTCACAACTGCCCCTGGCCTACTCCTTCTGACGTTCTGCTTCCTCCTTCCTCCTCCAGGGATTCCAGATGAACCACGTTGTACTTTAAACCACTGTAAATAATAAACACTGTTCTTTTTGTACTCTCGTGCCTTGTGTCGTTCTGGGTCTCGTTACAAACTGGGTTACCTAGAAACCATTACAGAATGCTTCAGCCAAACAAAACCCAGAACGAGACCAGGAGCGAACAAGCTAGTTCTTCTCAAACGGGGCGAATGAATCAATTTGAAGAAATGATGAAACAAGTTTTAAGCCAACAGCTCAAAACACAAGCTAACAGAGTCAGAGAGAGTCAGAGAGTCTTTATTGTCATTTGCACCGCATGTGGTACATGAGATGAAAACGAGATTATGTACACGAGGTCCCAGTTACATCCAACAACAAATGAAAGAGAAAAACAGTAATAACATCGAGAACTAACTAAGAAAAACATCAACTAGTAATACACTAAGCCTAATATAGTGGGAATAAACAGCAGCACGAACATGAGTTTGTATGAGCAGATGGTCACAGATGAACACAGATGAACACAGCAACAAGAAAACATATCAGCATCAGCATGATGTGATATTTTGCAGTGTTTATTTTAATTTTATTTTTATTTATTCATGAGTCTAACAGCCTCAGGGTAGAAGCTGTTCCTCAGTCTAGTGGTTCTACACTTGATGCTCCTCAACCTCCGTCCTGAGGGGAGTGGGGCAAAGAGTGAGTGTGCTGGATGAGTGAGGTCTTTCATGATACAGGTGGCTCTTTTCCTGCATCTAGAGGTGTAAATGTCTGTGATGGTGGGGAGACTGACTCCAACAGACTTCTAACCTACAGGAACTTGGAGGTATGGTTCATGCTATTAATCAGAGACTCGCTCCTTCTCCTCCCACAGCCTCTGCGTCTCCACAAGCTTCAAGATCTAACATCAGCTCTGAAAATGATCCTCTGTTTTCACAACAACTGGTAGTAAAACCGTCTGAACTCTTTTCAGGAGACCCAGCTCAATGTGAGGGCTTTCTCCTTCAGTGCGAACTCGCTTTCAGAGGAGCTCCCCAACTCTACTCGTCGGACATAAAAAAGATCACTTACTTCATGCACCAACTGAAAGGTAACGCCCTCCAATGGGCGACTTCGTTCATTCATCAACACGACTTGGACTTTGTCTCGTTTAGGAGTTTTTTAGAGGAGTTTCGCAGGATTTTCGACAGGCCGCTACAGCAACCCAACGCGGAAAAGAGAATGTTGGGGTTACGTCAGGGCCGGCGTCCTGTTGCTGAACACGCCCTGGAGTTCCGCATCCTGGCGGCTCAAACCGACTGGAACGACAGGGCATTACAAGGTACCTTTTTAAACTCCTTATCCGACTATGTGAAAGACCAGATCTCAGCAAGAGATGAGCCTCCTAATTTTGACGCATTAATAAATCTAGCGATCTCAATTGACGAACGTTTCCGGGAACGACGACGTGAACGGGACTACAACTCCCAGAGGGTCTCTACTTCCGGGTATTCAACGTCATCTGCAGGGGGTTACCACAGCAACAGCAAATTCGAAAGATACAAGCCACGAAGTGCTCTGGTGCCATCTTCTGGCTCCCAACCTAACTCACCTGAATCTGAACCCATGCAAATTGGGAGTACACGTTTAAATCCTGTTGAGAGACAAAGGCGTAGAAACTTGAATCTTTGCATGTATTGCGGTGAAGAGGGGCACTTTATTGCCACTTGCCCTGTGCGGGGAAACGAAGATACCCACCAGTAAAACAGGAGATACTGGTGGGTACTTCCTTGTTTACTCCTCTTCATAGGTTTACATTACCCACAGTTATTCAGTACAATCAGAACCGATTCCCTGTTTCTGCACTTATTGATTCTGGTGCAGAACAAAATTTAATTAGCCAAGATTTGGTCAGGGACCTATCTCTTCCTGTCCTTAAAATTGACCCCGTGTCCATTGCTGGGGTTACTGGGGAGACTCTAACACAGATTCGATTTAAAACCACTAACCTACACTTAATAACGTCAGGAAATCATCATGAAGAGGTTAGTTTTTTTGTATTTGACTCCCCAAACACGCAGTTAATTCTTGGTTTCCCCTGGTTACGGGATCACAATCCCCATTTCAATTGGGAACTCGGTAGGGTTGAGAGATGGAGTGACCGATGTTTAAAACACTGTCTCCGCTCTGGCATTTCCAATCCTTCCATAAGCACACCAGGTACAGAAGATATAGATCTCTCTAGCATACCTCCTGAATATCATGATCTGGCCCCGGTATTCAGTAAATGTAAAGCTCTTTCTCTTCCACCTCATCGTCCGTATGACTGCCCCATTATTTTCCTGTATTCACTGGTTAATTGGACATCATTAACCTCACGCAGACTCTTCCACTGGTACATCTTCATCTTTAAATCACTTCTTGGTCTGCTGCCCTCATACATCTCCTCCTACATGTCTTTGCGTGAGTGCAGCTACAGTGTGCGCTCTCAGGACATGATTACCTGCAGTGTTCCGTCAGTGAGGACTGAACTTGGAAAAAGGGCCTTCTCCTATTCTGCTCCTGCTTCATGGAATATCTTACAAAAAGATCTGAAGCTCTCGACCTTGACTTCTCTAAATGGTTTTCAGAATCTGTTGGAATCCTGGCAAAAACCAATGCAGATTTGTTCCTGTCTTTGATTTTATACGTCTACCTTATAATGTTTTGCTAGTTTTTTGATACTTTGTTAAAAAAAAAAAAAAAAAAATCTTTTGTTTTTTTCTCTCTTTTTGTTTTCTATTGTTTATTGTTTGTTTGTTTATTGTTTAATGAAATTCTATCACTGCTGTTCATTGTTCTTTAGTTTTAGCAGGTCGCTTTCGTAAATGAGCCCATGAGGTTCAAAAGATTTACCTGACTAAATAAAGGTTGAATGAAAAATTGACCTTCTCCCGGGAGCTCCTTTACCAGTTAGCCGTCTCTATAATTTGTCAGGTCCGGAACGTGACTCCATGAGATCCTACATTGAGGAATCCCTTGATTCTGGGATTATCCGTCCTTCTACGTCCCCGCTGGGGGCAGGGTTCTTTTTTGTCACTAAGAAGGACAAGACACTACGTCCCTGCATCGACTATCGAGGTCTGAACCTTATAACCATAAAGAACAAATATCCACTACCGTTAATCAACTCCGTACAAGAACAATTACAACCCGCTACCATATTCACAAAACTGGATCTTCGTAACGCTTATCACCTGGTTCGGATTAAAGAGGGTGATGAGTGGAAGACAGCCTTCAAAACACCCCTGGGACATTTCGAATATTTAGTCATGCCTTTTGGCCTCACCAATGCTCCCGCAGTCTTCCAGGCACTGATTAACGATGTGTTGCGGGATTTTATTGGAGATTTTGTGTTTGTTTATTTGGACGACATCCTCATCTATTCCAGGAACGAGCAAGAACATGTTGCTCAAGTCAAGAGGGTACTTCAGAGACTTTATGAAAACCAACTCTTTGTTAAAGGTGAAAAATGTGATTTTCACGCCTCCTCTGTCTCATTTTTGGGGTTTATTTTTGGAAAAGGGCACTACAAGACGGACCCTGAAAAGACTAAGGCAGTGGTGGAGTGGCCGGTTCCGGAGACCAGGAAACAACTGCAACGGTTCCTAGGATTTGCTAATTTCTACAGGCGCTTCATCAAGGACTACAGCCGTATCGCAGCGCCCCTCTCTCAGCTCACCTCCACTAGCAGAGCATTTCGGTGGACTCCTGAAGCCAACTCTGCTTTTGGTAAGCTAAAAGTCCTTTTCTCCTCCACACCCATCCTCTGCCACCCAGACCCGGCTCGTCAGTTCATCCTCGAGGTGGATGCATCCGATACCGGGGTGGGCGCTGTGTTGTCCCAGAGGTCACCCACGGACGATAAGGTACACCCTTGTGCCTTCTACTCTCGTCGACTGTCGCAAGCAGAGAGGAACTACGACGTGGGCAACAGGGAACTGCTTGCGGTGAAGTTGGCATTAGAGGAGTGGCGTCATTGGCTTGAGGGAACGGAGGTACCTTTTCTCATTTGGACTGACCACAAGAATCTTACGTACCTCCGAGACGCTAAACGATTGAACCCTAGACAGGCACGCTGGTCACTTTTCTTCAATCGTTTTAATTATTCTTTGACTTTCAGACCAGGTTCCAAAAACATTAAGCCTGATGCCCTGTCACGTCAGTTCTCTCCTCCAGACGCTCCCGAAACTGCTGAAAGCATCATACCCCCGGTCTGCATCGTGGGTACCCTCACCTGGCCCATCGCTAAGGAGGTTCGACAGGCTCACCTGTTGGAACCGGATCCGGGCACTGGTCCTCCTGGGACGCTCTTCGTCCCCTCATCCATGAGGTCGAAGGTACTCGAGTGGATACACACAAATAAGCTCTCATGTCATCCTGGGGTTGCCCGTATGCTCTCTCTAACAAGGACCCATTTCTGGTGGCCTACATTGTCGCACGATGTCAAAGAGTTTGTTGCAGCTTGTTCCACCTGTGCCAGGAACAAATCTGGGACTCAGCCCCCTGCGGGCCTTCTTCTGCCTCTGCCCACACCCAGCCGTCCTTGGTCGCACATTGCCGTGGATTTTGTCACTGGTCTACCCCCATCAGACGGTAACACAGCCATTTTTACAGTGATTGACAGGTTTTCCAAAGCTGCCCATTTCATCCCTCTACCGAAGTTGCCTTCCGCCATGGAGACGGCTCGACTGTTGGTACAACACGTTTTCCGTATCCACGGCATCCCCTCTGACGTGGTGTCGGACAGAGGTCCCCAATTCATCTCCCAGGTTTGGCGCTGTTTTTGTTCCTCCTTAGGGGCATCCACCAGCCTCACCTCGGGCTATCACCCGCAATCTAACGGCCAGGCAGAACGTTGTAATCAAGAACTCGAGTCCACTCTGAGATGTCTTGTGGAATGTAACCCGTCTGCCTGGAGTCAACATCTGGTTTGGGTGGAGTATGCCCACAACGCCCACAGATCTGCGGCCACTGGTATGTCACCTTTCGAGGCTTCCCTGGGTTACTTACCTCCTCTCTTCCCCAGCCAGGAGACGGACATCTCGGTGCCTTCTGTGCAGCACCATTTTCGCCGCTGTCGACGCGTTTGGCGTCAGGCGAAGGCGGCGCTTCTCCGCACGGCTGACCAGAACAAGAAGATGGCAGACCGTCATCGTTCTTCGGCTCCTTCTTATACGGTGGGTCAAAGGGTTTGGCTTTCCACCAGGAACATTACCCTGAAGGACACCCCCAGGAAACTGGCCCCTCGTTTCATCGGGCCATTTCCGGTGGTCAAGATCATCAACCCATCTGCGGTGCGTCTCCGGCTTCCTGACTCCATGAGGGTTCACCCGACATTCCATGTTTCTCAGCTCAAGCCTGTTTCTGTGAGTCCTCTGTGCCCGCCTGCCGACCTGCCTCCTCCGGCCCGTCTCATCGACAACCATCCGGCGTACACGGTGCGCGCCATTCTGGATGTCCGTCGCCGGGGGAGGGGTTTTCAGTACCTGGTGGATTGGGAGGGCTATGGTCCTGAGGAGCGTTCTTGGATTCCACGCTCTTTCATCTTGGACCCTAGTTTGATCACCTCGTTCTTCAAGGCTCACCCTGAGAAGCGCTTCCGGTCGCCAGGAGGCGACCCTTGAGGGGGGGTACTGTAAGAGTGGCACTCTCTGCAGCTCCAAGATGGCCGCCAATCACCCTCAGCTGACGGTCATCCACCTGATGAGCTACACTCCTATTTAAGGCTGCAGTCGAGTACTACTCATCGCTGAAGCATTGATTCTTGTTATGGTAAATCGTGCTTCTAGCCAGTCTTGTGTTTATTGCAAAGAGACTTACCTTGTTCTTATGTGCCTACAGTCATCGCGTCTGATTTTGGATCTGGATCCTGTTCCTCGTGCCGTGCCCTCCAGCCACTTGCCTGCCTTCTTTGCCCTTTGGAATCAATTGGAGTTATTGGATGTTCATGGAACCCATCTCCCTTCCTCATCTGTAAGAACAAACAAACATTTGAAAACCAACATTCACAACTGCCCCTGGCCTACTCCTTCTGACGTTCTGCTTCCTCCTTCCTCCTCCAGGGATTCCAGATGAACCACGTTGTACTTTAAACCACTGTAAATAATAAACACTGTTCTTTTTGTACTCTCGTGCCTTGTGTCGTTCTGGGTCTCGTTACAAACTGGGTTACCTAGAAACCATTACAGAGGCAAGATCAGACAGTCCTGGTCAGTACGGACCCATGTGGGGTCGCTGAACGCACATCCCAGACAGTAGGTAATGCCAGGGGATCCACACAGTTCCATCCCAGTGAACGTGCTGCAGCCAAAGAGTCCCACCATCCTCTGAACCCGTTCGAGGCGGCCCTGGTGGAGCATCAGGGCTAAAGTGCTCCCCATTGCATCTGGAGCAGGTTGGGTGCACGTTGAACGAGTGGTACAGGTTCTTCATCCTTGATCCAGCGGTGCATCTTCATCCCTGAAGTGATCCAGTGTCGTTTGGGGTTCTCCTTTCTTACTTCCTGTGGAGGAAGTGAAACGTGGAAGACACGTCATTCAGTGTTCTGGGCATGCAGTTTCCTGTGGAAGTGATCTGGTCCTGATGAGGTGATCTGCGTCTTGAGAAAAAGCATCCTGAAATTTCTATGTTGTAGCCTTCTGAGGGAAGGGGGCTACAGCGGTCGTGCAGAGTGTCGCAGGTGGAGGCATCCATCACTCTGCGTAGCAAGAGGAGCCAAAGAGGGAAGATTATCCATCCTGTTGGGTTGGGGCAGTTTGCTTGCCAGTGGATCGGGGAAATGAACAAAGTACCAGCTGGTTTATTATCTTGAGCAATTTGCAGCCCGAAAAGGGGTGGTGACGTGTCAACATCTCAGCTGCCGTTGAAGGAGGGCGGCATTCAGCAAGATCTGAGAAGAACAAAACTCAGGGTGTTTTTATTAAATCAAAAGGACTAAAACGGTGTTTTAAATTGTAAAGGTGTTTCTGCTCTCTTGCATTCTTAAAAGCATCAGTATTTGGGGTACCGGTAAATCAGTTAAATTTAAACTTTAAATCTCACAGTTTAATGATCATACATTTAAAATTACATTTTAGCAATTAACCCTGATTATTAATCTTAGTCTTACCTTTTAAGAACTTGTAGTTGATTTAGGGGTCAACTATTTGCCGCTATATTTTAACTTTTATTCACATTCAACATTTTTCCTACTTTCATAAGGTTAGAGGTCAAGTTCCGAACACATCAACACATAGTTTTACTTACAGCCAGGTCTAATTTTTAAGGGAGTGGGTTACATTCTTCACTTTCAGGTTTTACCTTTACGGTGGACGGGTTGAAATTTGATTCACATTTTACAATCTTAAGGTTTGAACAATAAAACGTTTGAGGGTTTTTCTCAATTTAAAGGTTTAGGGTTTCAATCTGGTTTCAAAGTTCATTATGAGTATGGTGTGTTGCTAACTTTCCGTTGCAGGTCCTGATCCAGTGATTCCTATGTAAAAAAAAAAAAAAAAAGGAGAAAGAAGATTTTGTAAACTTTGAGTGTATTGGGTTGCATTAATGTGTTTGGACTTTTAACAATGATTTTTCTTGCATTTCATTACCGTTTCAGGTTTCCCATTTTTCAACTGCATACTGATTTTGGGGTTCATTCAAATCTGTTCACGACTGTTCATCATGGCTAATGGACATAACAGGATTCTCATAACAGGGTGTGTGATGGTGAGGCTGATGGCTTCAATCATTCTGCTGTTAGTGTTTTGCTGTGTTATGCCAGGTCATCCTAGAGGTCGTCCGTCATCCATCCGAGGGAAATGGGGGATGTTCCCAAGGTTTGAGCGTGGTCTGGTTGTGGTGAATTGTACAGGCTGTTTATAATCTTTAAACTTTTTGGTTTACTTCTTGCGCTTTGAAGTTGATCCTAGCTTTTACTATTTAGGACTATTCATATTTTCTTCAGCTTTGATGAGTTTTATGCTTTTTGGGTAACTTCAATACATCTTAGGCTCAAGGATGGTTAGGGGCTGAGTCTGCTTTTACTGTCTTAAGGGCGCTTTTACAGCATTAAAGGGTTTGTTTTATTTTAATTTACTGTTGAGGGACTTTCAGGTTTAATCTTATTCTTTACTATTTTTTGAGGGTTGATTCTTCTTTTTCTTTTGGCTTTTCACCCTTCGATTGCAGCACCTACAGGTCTGAGGATGAGTGTCAGCGTGTGAGTGTCGGGACAGACTGGGGGACCACATGCGGGCCAAGAGAGGGTGGTGGGGTCGCAGGTGTCTTAAATGTCTTAGTCTTAGTGTCTTAGTCTGCTCCCGGGGCTGGTCGTGAGTTTGCTTGAGGGTTTAGATATTGTAGTGTGTTGTAGATTTTTCAGGTGCTTTGGGATTAGCGTTGATGGAGTCAGATTTGTATAGGGGTTGTAAGGTGTGATTGTTATTGGTTTTTGTGGTGTCGTTTTGTTGGTTGTGTTCGTATGCTGTTTGCTTATTGGGGGTTTCAAATTGTTTTGGAGTTTGGTTTGGGGTGGTGCTAGTGTTGGAGTCAGGTTGTGTTGAGGTAGGGGGTTGTTTTGGTTTGTGGGTTTGTTGTGTGTTTTGATTTTTGGTGGGGTGAATTATCTCTTGTGCTTGGATGCTGGGTGCTCTCTGGTGTGGGTTCATCCGTTTTGGTGACCTATTTTCAATAGGTCATGAGAGGAAATGAAGAGTTATGACACTGTTTTATACACCTTTTACTGATTTTATATGCTCAGGAAATGTTACTGTTTGATTAAACTATTCTCTCTGGACTTTAGACAAACACGAATTACATGGTTTACTATTTCATTCAGCTTAGGAGCCCAATTTTCATATAACCATAAACTAAATCAAGTAGTTTCTTTTCATCCAGTGCAGGTAATACATTTACTACTTCTGGTTGACACGTAACATTACAGATACACTCTGTGAAACAACGTATGACACTAATTATAACTTTAAGAGAACACAACATGAATTGAATCTTCATACATATTAGAGCTCACATATAGAGACACATTTACATATTAGATTAATGACACACACACAGCTAGGAATCATTAGCGATCAATTAGTGTAGTTGCCCAGTCTGCTAAAATTCAACTAATAACACAGCAAACTTAGAGTTTTCAAACTGCACAAGACAAGGTCAGTGCAGCAACCTTGAACACCATGGTAACGAGCTAGAAGCAGACACTCTTATCTTGAAACATCCAATTGGAACACAACAAGATACAAATCAGAGGAACACACTATCACGGAGTTGAGCACTTTTGAGGGAACACCACGGAGGAAGGTTCTGTATATTCTGCTCCCATATTATATGCATATAATATGTATTTCATGCCTGTACTCTGATTATTCCGAACCTGTAACCCTTTTATGCCTGTCTAAATAAATTCCTTTTTTATACAAGTACTCTCTCTCTCCTTTTGAGCACGTCTCTAAGAGTTCAGGAACTCTTCAGCTTCTAAGGGCCAGTTTACACGCCGCGTATTTTGAGTGTAACCGCTACTTTCTCTTTGCGACTTTGCTTATCGCCTACACGACGCTGCTGGCCCCCCTCTTTGACTCCGATATTTTCTGATCCTGCTCTCAAGGTGGAAGTTTTTCGCTGACCCCCCGCTGATAATGTAAACATCTCCCGTGGAGCTTTTGTGTCAACCACATGCGCGCAGCCCGCATGCGCGGACAGTCTAGAGTAGAGGGACATTTCACATGTCACGCTGCTCAATATAACAGTTTAACAATAATAAACAGTATTTATGTTGGCGTGGTAGATGTATAAATTTATCTGAACTGTACAGTATCTATCTGGACTCGTTACATTTTTTTAAACAGTGCGTAACGTGCTGTGAAAATGAAGACACCAGGTTTATTTTTTATTTATTTATTTATTTATTCAGCACCACAAAGTTTACAACACAAACACTAAGAATTAAACTGAACACACTATTAAAACACGTTAACCGAACTGGTAATGAACTGGTCTCTTGCTGTGTGTTCATCTGGACCCCATCAGAACCGCCAAACCGTCTGCCTGTTTGTTAACGACAGCTTCTCCACCTGGCAGAAATAAATAAATAAATAAAAACTCTGTTGTTGTGTGATCAAAGTAAACACAAGCAAACATTATATTAAGAACGTTGATTTACCTGCTGTAAGTCAGCTGTTTATCACGGAGGAAAGTCAGACTTCATCCTCATCGACTCGGTTCTGGTCCACAGTCAGCAACTGGTGTGCAGCTTGTTAGATGAAGAGAGCCCCGCTTGGTGTCAAATCTGTCGACTCTTATCCAAAATCCAGCTTTAACTTGTTGTTAACTTGTTGTTAGCTGAACTTTTAGCACAAAAGAAACTAGCAAACTGCCAGCAGAGTGACGCAGCACGCATGCGCAGTGGGTGAAGGTTCAGCAGCACACATGCGCAGTGGGTGTAAGGGGGGGGGGGCATGAGGGAGGGAGGAGATTCGAGCAGATCCGTGTCAGATCCGTGTCAACGCAAAACTTTTAAACTAATTAACATGCCCATAAGTTACGTTTCCCCCACACAGTGTCCGTGTAAACAGGGCCTAAATCCCCCGCTCCCTTTCAGTGAGCTAGATAATGTTGATTCACATGCTAATGACCCATTAATTCTACACCACCCCCCCCCTACCCCTACCCCTCAGTCCAAAATCCTTGGACCCAGTGCAGGCCTTGTATCCACCTGTTGACAATCTTATGGAAATAATAACAATAGAAATATTAAACGAAAATGCTAAAAACATATCCATAAGTTGTGTATATCGATCACCAGGCTCTAATATAGAAATATTCACCGATAAAATCATACAACTACTGGAAAAGAGTTTAAATAAAAAAGTTTTCTTGTGTGGAGAATATTGACCTGGGAAATAAAACGGATTCAAATAACATCAGCACATTTCTAAATTCAATGTATAGTTTAAATCTTTATCCGTTAATATCAAAACCAACAAGAATTACAACTCATAGTGCTACGATAATTGACAACATTTTCACAAATATAACAAATGGGGATATGACAGGTGGTATCTTAACAACTGATTTAAGTGATCATTTACCAGTTTTCACTATCTACAGAAATGATCAAAACATTACAAAAGAAGTTACAATTAAGAAAAAAATAATAAACACATCAAAAAAAGCTATGGATCAATTAAAAGATGATTTACAGAAGCAAAACTGGAAGGACGTGTATATTGATGATGTTAACAGATCATATGATGAATTTATGAACATTTTAGAAGCTCTGTATGAAAAGAATTGTGTGCAAAGAAATCGTAGAAAAAGAAATATTGTTGACCAACCTTGGATGACTAAAGGGTTGAGAAATGCTTGTAAAAAAAACTTGTATTTATGTTTCTTAAAAACGAGAACACAACAAGCTGAAGAAAAATATAAAAAATATAAAAATAAATTGGTAATGATTATAAGAAGATGCAAGAAAGAATACTATAGTGATTTATTAAACAAGAGCAATGGTGACACTAAAACAACATGGCGAGTAATAAATGATGTTCTAAAAAGTCATAAAACAAAAACGAACATTGCAAAATATTTTGTGAAAGATGACAAAGAAATACATGATGAGAATGATATCGTAAATGAATTTAATCAATATTTTGTAAATATTGGATCAAGCCTTGCAGCTAAAATACCAAAAGTAGATAATAAGGTGTGTCATTCAATTAAAAGCTGCACCAACAGTATTTTTCTTAGTGGAACTAACAAAGAGGAAATTATGAAAATGGTAAAAAATCTCTCAGACAAGAGATCAAAAGACTGGGTGGACATGGATATGATGTTCGTAAAAGAAATAATAAGTTATGTTATTGAACCATTTACATATATATGCAATTTATCTTTTTCAACAGGAATATTTCCAGATAACATGAAAGTAGCAAAGGTAATTCCTCTTTTTAAAAATGGTGATAAATGTGTATTCAATAATTATAGGCCAATATCCTTATTACCACAGTTCTCAAAAATTCTAGAAAAACTATTTGTGACCAGATTGGATCAATTTATTGATAAACAAAATATTTTAAGTAGCAGTCAATATGGGTTTAGAGAAAAAAACTCTACGTCAATGGCTCTCATGGATTTAATGGAACAAATAACTAATGCTGTCGATCATAAACAGTACTGTGTTAGTGTTTTTGTTGATCTAAAAAAAGCATTTGATACCATTGACCACACCATTCTCCTTGAAAAACTAAATAAATATGGTATTAGAGGACCAGCATTACAGTGGGTATCTAGCTATT
>JBBPBX010038292.1:10375-30479 GCA_038048925.1 Garcialebias charrua
CGGCAGAAGCCTGCAGGCTAACACATTATCATGCTGAAGCTGCCCCCTTATCCATGGTGGGTGACACGTAATGCTCAAGCAGTGATCTTGCAGCGCGTGACCGCACTCAATATGCTGACTCAGTTCTGCTCTTAAACTACGTACCCCCACCGGGTGAAACACAACCCACCGGTGGTTTGTCAGGCTCCAGGACCCTTTTAAGGTCGGAGACCAGTAAACCAGGCCAAACCAGGAAATGGGCTGGGGCCAGGAGATCTGCTCGTTTACAAAATTGCAACCCCTCCGATCCATGACCCCCAACAAAAAGAGGAAAAACAGACATTCTGTCCCGCTTTTGTCTAATAATGACAACAGATTGCCTCTGCCTCCAGACACTCTTGATCAGAGCAGTAGGGCGGTACATCTGCAAGAAGGTCCTCTCCCTAACGTGGTTGACCTTCAAGGGACCACAGGAATTAGGGCCCTTGAGGGAGAGCTGGTTCTACCACTTGCTCCTCTACAGGGACCCTCCACGTCACCAGAAGGGACCGTCTCACCACTTAGGCTGAGAGCTGTGGCAAATTTCAGTTTGGTGGCGGAAAGGGACAAGCTGGTGGCCTCAGGCCTGCCATAGAATGTGGTAAATACCATTCAAAATGCACGAGCTGGGTCAACTCAGTCTCTTCACGCCCGGAAATGGCATATTTTTGAAGCCTGGTGCACAGAAAGAAATATTATTTCTTATTCATGTGACATGGCTCAGCTCCTCACCTTTCTTGAGGACTTGCTGGAGAAAGGTAGTTCTTTTTCAACAATTAAAGTGTTCCTATCAGCAATTTCGGCCTGTCACGAAGGCTGGGGGAGCAGGACGCCTGGCGTATCCTCTCATAATAAGATTTATGAAGGGCATGATGAGAAAGAGACCCCCCAGTAGGATCTTGACCCCTGGATGGGATCTTAGTCTGGTCTTGGGGGCTCTCTGTGATCCCCCATTCGAACCACTGAGCGACATTAAGATAGATGTATTATCTTATAAGACCGCTCTTCTCCTGGCTCTTTGCTCAGCGAAACGTGTGGGTGACCTCCATGCCTTGTCCGTACACCCAATGTGTACCAGGTTCACCCCTGACGGGTCAAAGGTCACCCTAAGGCCTAATCCCGCATATATTCCCAAGGTCTTGACTCTAAACCACAGAAGTCTGGACTTTGATCTCTCTTCTTTTCCACCTGCTCCTGTCCTCACTCAGGAACAGGAAAGGCTGAAGGCTCTCTGCCCCGTGAGAGTTTTAAGCACTTACATGCAGAGAACAGCCGAATGGAGAAGAACAAATCAACAGTTTGTGTGCTTTGCAGCACATGCTACCGGAAAGGCCCTATCAAAGCAACGCCTATCACACTGGTTAACTGAGGCCATAAAAAGGGCGTACAGTAGCAAAGGTCAACAGGTGCCTTCTGGAGTGCTCGCTCACTCTACTCGGGGCTTGGCTACCTCGTGGTCACTGTTCAAGGGTGTACCAGTTACAGACATTTGCGTTGCTGCGAACTGGAGCTCATTAAACATTATTGCAAAGCATTACAGTTTGGATGTTACTGCGTGTGATGTCACTCAGGCTGTCCTTTCTAACACACAGTAGAAAGCAGCCTTGAGATGCCTGCTGAATAGAGGCAGACGTTCACACTAGCATGCATTTTACTGAGCATTTCAAGGGCGTGATTGAATTACGTTCCCATAGCATATGTTGCACCGAGAGACATGACTGAAAGGGAACTGAAAGTTATGCACCATAACTCATGTTCCCTGAAGGAAGGGAACGAGGTGCAACATACTTGGCCCTTTTCAATGCTGAAAGCTCGGTGAAGTGCATCTTGGAGAATGATGAATGGGCGTCAGCGGCTTAAGTACCCAGAGGGCGGGGCCTCTGGCGTGACGCTGACGCCCCTGCCATAAAGGCGTGAATGTATTCCTTCAGGTAATTGCGCGGGGTGCAATTCCCATAGCATATGTTGCACCTCGTTCCCTTCCTTCAGGGAACATGAGTTATGGTGTATAACTTCAGTTTCACGCCTACTGGCCAGAAAAGCCCCCTCTAAGAAACTTGAAGTGGCCCATGGGCCACCAGTTGAAAATGACAATTGTAGCAGGTTTTGTGGCTCTGGACATGTTTAATTTAGTGAACAAATGGGCAGAAATGGCTCCTTTGATCGTAAAGGTTGCAGACCCCTGCTCTAGAAGCACAAATGAATGGTGAAATAATCTTGGAATAGCTGTGAGCTCGACTTTTGGCGGAAGGAATCAATTTGGTTGCTTGGATTTTCCATCAGAGACTTTAAATGGCAGAAACAGCAATTCACAAGTTCTGCCTGATCCAAACTGTGGCCTTGACGGCGGTCTTATCTCAACTCCTACTGGCATGTTTTGAAAAACAAAGATCTTTGTCGGTCTCCTCACCCGTCCCTTCCTCAAGGCCGTGGACATGTGACAGAACCTCAACCGAGCTGATGATAACACCACCTCTTATCTGGACAATAACTGAGAGGGGGTCTCTGGACAATGCTATGACCTTCCCTTTAAAATTCAATGTCTTCACCGGCCTATATGTACATGTATCATGTCTATTTATGTGCTTTGCTGTGGTAGGTTTTTTATGCCTCAAACCGTGCCCTGTCTTGGACACTGTGTGAGAGATCTTTTTTAATACCGTCATGTTTTCTTCCCTTTTCTCATCTAAGCAAAAATGTTATTCTGAATAAAAATAAAAGGGCTGCGCTTTTATAGTAGCAGCTTCATACACTCCATCCATCTTTCAGATGACTGTACGTACATGTTCTCGTTGTATCTTGGTGCAATGATAATAAAGTTGATTCTGATTCTGATTTAAAAAGGTCGAATGAATTTTGAACCGTTGCAACTTGGAGAAGGCTGTTCATGCTTTTATCAGTTCTGGGCCCGATTATTGTAACACTCTAGCCGTTTTCGCATTTGCCGGCCCTCCCCGGTCCCGCTCGTCTCTGGTTGGCCCAGAGCCAGCTCTGGCCCGCCCTCGTTGATTGCGCACTGTCCGGAGAGCAAGCCTTGAAGTGGGTGGGGTATTCACTNCTATAACAACATCAACTACTACCTCATACATATACTGTGTACATTAACTCATACGCTGCTTTGCCACTTTGCAAATGTCAATGCTAGAAACCTTTAGTTTATTTTAGTTATACTTTTTATACTCTTTTTTTTATACTAGTATGCAAAAACTCAGGACAGTATTATGTTCATTAAATGTTTAATGTTTTAGTTTTAGAGTTGGTGTAAATTTTCATACTCTTATACCACTATGCAAAAACTCAGGACAGTGTTAGTTTTACTATTTTATGCTTATGTCTATTATTATATGTTTCAGTGTTTCAATGTTTAGATGTTTACTGTTGCACCGAGGGACTGAGAGAAACGCAATTTCGGTCCTGTGTATGTCCTGTACAGTACATATTGCAGATCTGACAATAAAGTTGACTTTGACTTTGACTTTGACTTATTGATTCTAAAAGAACCCAGTTTCTTTAAAGAATACATCCTCTGCTGCTAATACGGTCAGCCCAGGAGTCCCACTTTAAGTGACAGTCCAGAACCACGCCCAGGTGCTTGTAGCACGAGACAGTTTCAATCTTCTCTCCATTGATGGTTGTTGGAGAGAATGACTGAAGCTTCCTGAAGTCAATCCATCCATCCATCCATCCATTTTCGTCCGCTTATCCGGGGTTGGGTAGCGGGGGTAGCAGCCTAAGTAGGGAGGCCCAGACTTCCCTCTCCCCAGCCACTTGGAGCAGCTCCTCTGGGGGAATCCCAAGGCGTTCCCAGGCCAGCCGAGAAACATAGTCCCTCCAGCGTGTCCTGGGTCTTCCTCTGGGTCTCCTCCCGGTGGGACATGCCCGGAACACCTCACCAGGGAGGCGTCCAGGAGGCATCCTAACCAGATGCCCGAGCCACCTCAACTGGCTCCTCTCGATGTGGAGAAGCAGCGGCTCTACTCCGAGTCCCTCCCGGATGACTGAGCTTCTCACCCTATCTCTAAGGGAGAGTCCAGACACCCTGCGGAGAAAACTCATTTCAGCCGCTTGTATCCGAGATCTCGTTCTTTCGGTCACAACCCAAAGCTCATGACCATAGATGAGGGTGGGAACGTAGATCGATCGGTAAATTGAGAGCTTTGCCTTTTGACTCAGCTCTCTCTTCACCACGACAGACCGGTACAGCGCCCGCTTCACTGCGGACGCTGCACCTATCCGCCTATCGATCTCATGCTCCAGTTTTCCCTCATTCGTGAACAAGACCCCGAGATACTTAAACTCCTCCACTTCAGGCAGCTTCCTGAAGTCAATAGTCATTTCTTTTGTTTTTTCCATGTTCAGAACCAATTTAGATTTTTTTGCACCAATTAATGAAGAAGTCCAGAACTGGTCCAGGCTCCTCTTCCTTGTTGTTTAAGAGGCTTACCAAGGCCAAGGTAGGCCAAGCTAAAAGATTGCAGGGATCCAATGGTGGTCTTGGAGATACGAGGAATCATAGGTGTAATTTACACGGGGGATGGGGGGGTTTTAACACCCCCAATAATTTGATCCAGTCATTTCAACCCCCCCAATAAAATGACATCATTTCGTCATTATACATATCTTACATCAATAATTGATTTTCTTTATTCATTCAAATTTTTTAGTAAAATTGCTGCATGTTTTTAAGCAAACTCCCTGAGGACTGACCCCCTCCCCTGCAAATAATTTGGTATCACCCATCCCACCGGCTACAGGAAGTCACGTGAGTCACGGAGCTGCTCATGAAGTTGCCCAGAAGTTTCTACATGCATGTGTCCGAAAAAGGCCTCCTTTGGTCGGACTGATTACTCTGGCTGCCCGCTCCCTGCTATGGATGTACCGGTAGCTGTTTTTGTTTGCAAGATACCACTCATAAACCACACCGCGGATTTTTAAATCCAGCTGATTTCACATTTGGTTCAGCTCAGGAGCCCGTCTGCTGTAGTGAGGTAAGAAATATATTTTTTAAGCGTTTATTTAACTAAATTTAAAGAAAGAAAGCTCCGGTTTGACCCGCCTGGCGCCTGCATAAAAATCAGCGAACTTTTTTTTTTTAATCCAGCTGATTTGAACATTTCGTTAAACTCAGGAGTACGTCTACTATCACCCATAAGTCAGCGAAGAAATACTGTATATTTTTAAGCGTTTATTTAGCTAAATTTAAAGAAAGAAAGCGTCCGGTTTGACCCGCCTGGCGCCTGCATAAAAATCAGCGAACTTTTTTTTTTTTAAATCCAGCTGATTTGAACATTTCGTTAAACTCAGGAACACGTCTTCTATAAAGTCAGCTTAGTAATATATTTTTTCTCGCAAAGAAATAATTGTTTTTACCGTGTTTCTTTGTGAAGTTCTTCGTACTGGCTGGGTCCTGTCGCCGCCATCTTGATCAGGACAAAGCTGATGCGTCGCGTGGCGATGACGCGTATTAAACACCGAAGCGTACAATTTTTTCATGTTTATTGTTAATCACAACCCCCCCAATGTTAGACCTAAAGTTACGCCCCTGCGAGGAATCCAGGACTTGAGATTCAAGAGGAGGAGGTTTTAAGAAACACAGAGAAGAAAACAAGGTAAACTCACTTCTTTAGGTCCGCTATCACAAGGAGGCCGGTTGGTATCCAATGCTCCAGCAGGGAAACAAAACACTTCCACAGCCTCTTATACTCCTCGAGCTCATCAAGGAGATGACCCACAGCTGCTACTCACTGGCTTCGCCCCGGACTCAGGAACCTGCAGAGAACAAGGCTGGAATCACAAATAAAGTCATGAATTAAACACTTAACCTTTAATGAATTAGCAAACAGGAAACTGATTTAGAGCAGAATTCAAAGTTAGGACTTCAAAATAAACACAAACCCACAACAGCAGGCCCTACAAAGATAGTTAAATTTAGAATATTTAGTTTATTTTGGTTTTAATGGGAATTGATCATCTCTGATAATAAGTGGAGGTACTTTGCATGTACCGTAAACGTTTTGTTCTTATTGTAAAAACTGGATTTGAACTGGACTCCATCCATTCCTGCTGCTTCTGCGAGCCTTTGTATCCATCCACCCACAGGACTCACAGAAAAGAGTTCATTTTTGATAACTGGAAATAACTGGATTCAGATGAACATCAGCAGCATCTGTCACTACAGGAAGCTCTGTGTGTTTAGATGAGGGTAAGATGTTTCTCATAGGGATCTAATGTGGGAACTAATCTGCTAACGACGCAGCTGTGAGGGAAGCAGCCAGTGTTTCTGGGTTTCAAGTGTAACCAGCAGATCTCTGAACAACAGATACCCCGGCAGCACTTTCCATCAACGCAGATTTAGAAGCTGAGTGAATGACTTGAAGTAATCTGGGAGTTTTGTTCATGAGTGATGGTGAGATGGACCAATGGATCAGAGCCTCCTCAGCAGTAATGTGTTGCTCTAGTTTGCTGTGGTGAAAACAAAGTTCTCACCTTATTCATCCATTTATGTTCCAGTCCTCACCTATGGTCATATGAACCATGACAGGTGGAACGAGGATGTTCTGGATACAAGTGGCTGAAGTGTGTTTTCTTTAGTGCTGGGCAACGCTAATCCAAAAATTAGTTCCGCTGGATGAATCAGAACTTTCTTCAATTAAACTGCTCCAAGACTGAGGCCATACTGATTGGCACCCCTCACCAGGTACAAACATCTCCTATAACAAGACTTTCCTTTTCTGGACAAGACATCCCCCTCTCCACCTCTGTTACTAATCTTGGAATAAAAATGGACTCCAATCTTACATTTGAAAATCACATTAAGCATCTGTTTAAAACTTGCTTCTTCCATCTTCGAAACATCTCCAGACTTCGCCCATCCCTAACTTTTTCCGATGCTGAGAAGCTCGTCCATGCTTTTGTCTCCTCCAGGCTCGACTACTGCAACTCCCTGTTTATTGGAATCCCTGGCAAAAACCTTCAGAAACTTCAATATATTCAAAACAGTGCAGCAAGGATCTTGTTGAGAGTTCGTAAATTTGAACATATTACGCCCATTCTCCATAACCTTCATTGGCTTCCTGTCGCCTACAGAATTCAGTACAAAACTGCTCTCATTACACATCAATGCTTACACGGAACTTCACCAGATTATCTGAAGGATATTCTCATTCCATACTCATCCACCCGTTCGCTGCGGTCACAGAACAGCAATCTCCTTCACATTCCGAGAACCAAATTAAGGACCATGGGAGACCGGGCTTTCAGTGTGGCTGCCCCCCGCCTGTGGAACTCTCTTCCTGAATGTCTAAGAGCCCCACAGTCTGTGGTTGACTTTAAGAGCGACTTGAAGACCTTTCTTTTCGACCAAGCATACTCTACCTCCTCATGATTCTACTTTTGATCTTAGCTGATATTGTTATTGATTTTAATTGTTTTATTATTTGTTTTATTGTCATTTAATTCTGTTGCTCCTTGTAGCACTTTGAGATTTTCATTAATGAAAAGTGCGTTATAAATTGAATTCATTATTATTATTATTATTATCCGCTATTTCTAAAGCACTTATTAATTTATTTAGGTCTGCAATTTCAAAAGCGCTTATGTATTAGCAACGCTAGCGGACGCTAATGCTAATAAGCTAACGTGCTAATGGCAAACTACTTTTTTAAATCCAGCAGATTTGACCATTTCGTGAAACTCTCAAGCTCAGAAAAACTTGTGCTATAACGTCAGCTATGAAATATATTTTTTCTCAGCAAAGAAATAATTGTTTTTACCGTGTTTTCTTGGAAAGTCCTTAGCTTCTGTGGCTGTCGCGGACGCCATTTTGAACAGTGCTAATGGCAAACTACTTTTTTAAATCCAGCAGATTTGACCATTTCGTGAAACTCTCAAGCTCAGAAAAACTTGTGCTATAACGTCAGCTATGAAATATATTTTTTCTCAGCAAAGAAATAATTGTTTTTACCGTGTTTTCTTGGAAAGTCCTTAGCTTCTGTGGCTGTCGCGGACGCCATTTTGAACAGTGCTAATGGCAAACTACTTTTTTAAATCCAGACACGTCGCGTAGGCCGCTGAGAAACATCCATAAGTTCACCCTCCATGTTAAAAACTCTTCGTCTGACTCTTTGAAAACAAGCAGTAAGGCTGCAGAGTAACACACTGGCTGCTAACTGCGCTCTCTCTAGCCAAGAGACTGAGGGGGGCACTTTTTTGGCACAGACCACATCCGGCGCTGACAGGATATGGTCTGTTAGCAGTCGTCCGGTTGTTTTAAGAGCCAGTAAATACGTTTTTTCGTTTTTACTGAGAGATAATTAGTTATTAGCGATACTGCATTTTAAATAAAAATAGCGCAAATCCGCTTATGAATTATAAAAGTTAGTCAATCCGTTGTAAAGCTAACAAATTGTTTAGGTCCGCTAAAAGCGGATTAGCGCTTTAGCGCTCCCTGGCGGTCTGGCGCCCACCTTTGGTTTTCTTCATATGGTGCCTGGGCTCAGCCTTATGGAGCTCTATCACTCAGGGAGCAGAGCCGCCGCTCCTCCTCTTCAAGAGGATTCAGCTGAGGTGGTTCTTTGGGTACTCCCTCTGGAGGTTTTCCAGTCATGTCTCACTTGGAGTAAACCAGAAAGAGGACCCAGGATTCATGGAGGGATTGTGTATCCTCTCTGATCTGGAGCTCCTTGTGACCCCCCAGGAGGAGCTGGCGGGGGAGGGTGTCTGGGTTCCATCTGGACTTGTTGCCTTTGTGACCTGAACAGAAGACGACGGATGGATGCATTTACAAATATCTTCTGTCTACTGTACTCAACTTTGGAAGAAAAAAAAGGTAGATATTGCGACTGACACAAGCACAATGTCAGCAAGTGATAAATCCGGCTTTATAGGCAGTAAATGATGGAGCCGTTTTTTGCAAGCGTGCTGATTTTGTCCCAATACAGGGACATTTTCCTGATAGATGGGCACATTAAAACTTCTAAAACAATAATTCTGAACCCACAAAATCAAACAGTGTCGGTGAACGTTCAATTTTCTGTTTAACGTGGAAGACTTTTAAAGACAAAATTCATGGTAAAAGCTGGAAACATATGGTTTTCTTTGGATATTTGCTGTTTACTTATGTAAGACTTTTTTCCCCGAGCTACTTTCACAAACACATAAGTTGAGTTGACTTTCTGATAGATGCGTCTGACATATGAGGGGCCACACTCCTCCCAGCCGGTGGGCAGTGTTGCTGCCAGGCATGGCTGGTCACATTTGTTTTTTTACCATCTTTCCCCCGCTGAGCCACAATTAGCAGTCATTAGCAGCTCTGGGGAACAGGGGAGGTTGTGAGGGGTTGAGGAGCACGGAGGTTGGGGACAGACTTGAACAGCATGGCCACAGCTTCCACCGCTAATCAAGTCTGCGTCTCCATCCATGAACTCCACTCCCCCACAGCAAACACAGTCCCTTTGATGTTTGTGTACGATGCACCGAGGAGGGGGCTGCGACGCAAAACATGCACGCACAGGACGAGTATTTAACACACAAATCCCTGCGAATCCAAACTCAGGCAGAGGTGTTACATTTGTATTGGCGCCGCAGCTCTGAACAGCCGCCCATGATGTGAAATTGATGTCAAAGGTGACTCTGTATCCAAGAAGCATGAAAGATAACGCGGAAGCAAAAGCAAATAGGAGCAGCGGGTTAGCATCATCAGTAGTTTGGAGCAAACCCTGACGCATGTTGTAAGAGATAAAGACAAGCTTGGTTCATGATATGGGAATGTGTGACTGTGAAACTGACATTGATGCATCGATGGAAGTTGAGTTACCTTTTTATGGCAGCAGAGTGGCAGCTTGTCCTTTGCCTCAGCTCTCCCCGGCCCCCTGAGCGGCAGGACGGTACCATCTCATCCCTCCTGCTGTGATTTGTGCGTCCGATCACAGAGGCGTCCACTTTCACAGCTGCCATATTGTCGGGACTAAGCGGGATGTGGCATGTGGAGCCACTGCTGTGTGTATTTTTTTGTGCGTGTGTGCACTTGTGTAGCTATCTGTGAAAGGAGGACATTAATTTGCGGTATCATTTCATGCTGGGACAGTCACCCCTCTCCTCACAGACACTTTTTCCTCCTCACTAAAGCTATAGCTCTATAGCCGACCTGTCTGCCATAATAAACAACCGTGTTGGAGAACTGAATTTAAACCAGGGCCATATTGCATATTTCTCTACATGAAGGGAGGGGGTGTGGAAGAGAAACATCAATAAAGATGACACAGTTTAATAGGCAGACAACCTTTACAAAAGAGCTGGGTTTAATGGGCTGGTCGCGTGGCTCATAAACCACAGGAGCGTATGACCACAACTAAGAGACAATTTTACCAAAAGTCTGCAGAAAAAAAACAGTTTGTTGGTAAATTAGTTGCATGTTAAATAAGCGGTATGCCGATGTCCCCCATCGCTGAGGGATTTGAACGTTTGTCGTTTTTGAGATGTGTTTTTCTGGATTAGAACTGAACAAGGAATGCAGTAAACCTTAATATTTGTGGTGCAAGGTATTCACGTAGTAGGTAGGAGTTACACCGTGGAGAACAGAGGTAGGGTTTGTTTTGTTGCTTTTCTGAGGCAGTGCACAATGACAGATCCTGATGAGGGAGCAATGTCTTAAAGAGGAACTTACCCCAAAATTAACTTTTTTTAATCTGATAAACTCCCTAGAATGTGTGTAAAATGTTGTATAGCACTACAGGTATGTCTGTGTTAATTTTCACGTTTTTGTGCGTATTTGTTCAAATCGGCAATATTTGGTCTAAAAACGTGTTTACACTAATCCTATGGGTTGAACTGTGGTACTGCAGCCTAATTTACATATTGGTCAACGACTGTTCACTCTGACGTGTCTTGTACACTCTGTCATCACATCCTCTGCTGCGTGAGTATAAAAGTGGTTCAAGCAGAGCCACTCCCCTGCAGAGATCGGGAGTTGGATTAGTGATAGCAACATAGCATTAGCATTAGCATTAGTGTCATTGAGTGTCGCTGTGCTCCAAGTCTCTCTCAGCTTCTGGTGAGGATAAATTATGCTAATGCTAGCTGCATGTCACGGTCTCTCGTCCTGGCCACACCTCCTCGCTCTAACCCCCACCACCTCCCCCTCCTTTAGGCGGTGTCTCTTGGCACACCCACTTTGCGTTTTTTTAAATCTTGTCTTGGGGCGGAGCTATCGTTTCACAGTGGGGTAAGTTCCTCTTTAAGATACTTGACTTTGTCTAGCACTCTGCTCTGAGGTTCATTACAAACTGCAAAATGTCAACACACCATTGTGATTTGTACTCACGGGTGGGATGGCCTGGTTTGGCTGCCGAAGGAACTCCCACTGGTTAACTTTTATTTACAAGCACTGCTTGGACTCCTGCCGGCTTATATTTGTACAATTACACTGAGAAATGTTGACTCTTATTGTGTGAATGCCACATAGGCATTCACACTATAGTGATTGTGTTTATATTTATTGTGTGAATGCCACATAGGCATTCACACTATAGTGATTGTGTTTATATTTATTATTGTGTGAATGCCACATAGGCATTCACACTATAGTGATTGTGTTTATATTTATTATTATTATTATTCCGGTTACTATCCTGATTCCGTACGTTTTTTGGCACGCTACTCCTCCTACAGTTTTTGTGCTATTTCTACAATCCATATATCAAAACGTTCAGCTCAATTAGGACATGGGTGCTATGACTTTTGGTATTGGTGCAACTTTAGCTTTTTGAATTATTTAGCCTTTTCGGCCATTTTCTTCCCCATTGAAAATGAATGGAGCTAATTTTTCATCCTTGATATCTTTGGAACTCTTTAGAATATTTCACTACTCCTTTCACATTTTGGACCAGCTTAGCTTCCTTCAGCTACCTTGTACATTTTTTTAAAAATATTTCAGCTACTTTCAGCTAATTTCAGCTGTTTTTTCAACTGCTTTGCACTCTTTTCAGCTTTATGCAGCTTACTTCAACATTTTTGTACTTCTACTGACTTATTTCTGCTAACTTCAGATCATTATGCTCCTTTCAGATAATTTTTGAAAGATTGGGATATTTTAGCTATTTTAGCTACTATTTAGCTGTTTTATGATAGTTTCAGCTTTTTCAGCTATTTCAACAATTTTTTTTAATCAATCCAACTTTTTTCAGCCTAATTCAGCAAAACCATGCTCTACCAACTTCCTTCTGGTAATTTAAGATTGTTTCTGCTTGTTTTAGCTGTTGTTCAGCTGTTTTTGGCCAATTTCAGCTTTATTCAGATATTTTCAACTTTATTTTGCTTATTTCTACTTATTTCAGATTTTTTTCAATTTCAGATTGTTTCAGATACTTCATCTTCTGCTGCTTTGTGCTTATTTCTGCTAGTTTCAGCTTCTTCTGCTATTTTAGCTACTATTAAGCTGTTTTTATGCTAATTTAGGCTTGTTTCAACACATTCCACATTATTTGAACTCATTTCAACTTTTTCCAGCCAAATTCTGCAAAAATGTACTCTCTCTACTAATTTCTAAGACATTTAAGCTTCTTTCTGCTATTTCAGATAATATTCAGCTGTTTTTGCTATCTTAAGCTTTTTTCAGATAATTTCAACTTTATTTTGCTTATTTCTGCTTAGTTCAGATTTTTTCAGATTTCAGATTGTTTCAGATATTTTAGATTATTCAGATGATGCTGCTTTGTGCTTATTTCTGCTAGTTTCAGCTTCTTCTGCCATTTTAGCTACTATTAAGCTGTTTTTATGCTAATTTAGGCTTGTTTCAACAAATTTTACATTATTTGAACTCATTTCAACTTTTTCCAGCCTAATTCTGCAAAACTGTACTCTCTCTACTAATTTCTAAGACATTTAAGCTTCTTTCTGCTATTTCAGATAATATTCAGCTGTTTTTGCTATCTTAAGCTTTTTTCAGATAATTTCAATTTTATTTTGCTTATTTCTGCTTAGTTCAGATTTTTTCAGATTTCAGATTGTTTCAGATATTTCAGATTAATCACAATTATGCTATTTCTAATTACTTCAGATAATTTAAGCTTATTTCTGCTATTTTAGATAATATTCAGCTGTTTATGCTATCTTTAGCTTTTTTCAGATAATTTCCACTTTTTTTGCTTATTTCAGATTATTTCAGATTTCAGATTGTTTAAGATGTTTCAGATTATTCCCAATTAAGCTCTTACTAAATCCTGCTGCTAATTCAAGCTTATTTCTGCTATTTTAGATAATATTCAGCTGTTTTTGACCAATTTCAGCTGATGGCCGCCAACGCTACTTTCAAATGGTTATAACTCGACCATCTTTATACATAGAGAGCTGAAATTTGGTGAGGTTGTAGCTGAGGACATTATCTATCATGTATAGAATCCAAAAAAAAATCCAAGATGGCCGACAATGCAAAAAAGTAAAAATACTATAAAATGGTCAATTTTAGAGATATTGACCTGAAACTTGGTGTAGTGATAGCTGAGAATGTTTCCTATCAAATGCAATATCAAAATCAAAAATCCAAGATGGCCGCCAATGCTACTTTCAAATGGCTTTAACTCAGCCATCTTTATACATAGAGAGCCGAAATTTGGTGAGGTTGTAGCCGAGGACATTATCTATCACGTACGGAATCCAAATCAAAAATCCAAGATGGCCGACAAAGTAAAACATTAAAAAACTGTAAAAATCCAAGATGGCCGCCAACGCTACATTCAAATGGCTTTAACTCAGCCATCTTTATTCATAGAGAGCTGAAATTTGGTGAGGTTGTAGCTGAGGGAATCCTCTATCATGTACGGAATCCAAATCAAAAATCCAAGATGGCAGACAAAGCAAAACATTAAAAATACTGTAAAATCCAAGATGGCCGCCAACGCTACTTTCAAATGCTTTAACTCAGCCATCATTATACATAGAGAGCCGAAATTTGGTGAGGTTGTAGCTGAGGGAATCCTCTATCATGTACGGAATCCAAATCAAAAATCCAAGATGGCCGACAAAGCAAAACATTAAAAATACTGTAAAATCCAAGATGGCCACCAACGCTACTTTCAAATGGCTTTAAATCAGCCATATTTATTCATAGAGAGCCGAAATTTGGTGAGGTTGTAGCTATGGACATTCTTTATCATGCATTAGGTGAAACGGCCATTTTGATTGAATATGCAAATTAGGTGAAGTGGCCATTTTGGTTCAATATACAAGGCAGTTAATTGCCTTGCGAAGTAAGTCAATGCATGTATTGTTACCATTTTGGTTCTACAATTTAAGTAGACAAGTTAGCCATTTTGATTTAATAAGCACATTAGGTAAAGCGGCCATTTTGATTGAACATGCAAGTTGGGTGAAGCGGCCATTTTGGCATTCACACATGCATTTTCTCAGGAAATGCAATCTAGTGTTACAATTACATCTGTTACTATCCTGATTCCGTACGTTTTTTGGCACGCTACTCCTCCTACAGTTTTTGTGCTATTTCAACAATTCATATATCAAAATGTTCAGCTCATTCAGGACATGATGGCTATGACTTTTGGTATTGGTGCAACTTTAGCTTTTTGAAATATTCAGCCTTTTCGGCCATTTTTTTCCCATTGAAAATGAATGGAGCTCAAATGAACTCAATGAGCTCATTTTACATCCTTGATATCTTTGGAACTCATTACAATATTTCACTACTCCTTTCACATTTTGGACCAACTCAACTTCCTTCAGCTACCTTGTACATTTTTTAAAAATATTTCGGCTACTTTCAGCTAATTTCAACTGTTTCTACAACGACTTTGCAATCTTTTCAGCTTAATGCAGCTTACTTCAACATTGTTGTACTTATACTGACTTATGATCATTATGCTCCTTTCAGCAAATTTTTGAAAGATTAAGATATTTTTGCTATTTTAGCTACTATTTAGCTGTTTATGCAAATTTCAGCTTTTTCAGCTATTTCAACAATTTTTTTTAATCAATCCAACTTTTTTCAGCCTAATTCAGCAAAACCATGTTCTACCAACTTCCTTCTGGCAATTTAAGATATTTTCTGCTTGTTTTAGCTGTTGTTCAGCTGTTTTTGACCAATTTAAGCTGATGGCAGCCAACGCTACTTTCAAATTGCTTTAACTCGGCCATCTTTTTACATAGAGAGACGAAATTTGGTGAGGTTGTAGCTGAGGACATTGTCTATCATGTACGAAATCCAAATCAAAAATCCAAGATGGCCGACAAAGCAAAAAAGTAAAAATACTATAAAATGGTCAATTTTAGTGATATTGAGCTAAAACTTGGTGTAGTGATAGCTGAGAATGTTTCCTATCAAATGCTATATCAAAATCAAAAATCCAAGATGGCCGACAACGCTACTTTCAAATGACTTTAACTCGGCCATCTTTATAGATAGAGAGCTGAAATTTGGTGAGGTTGTAGCTGAGAGAATCCTCTATCATGTACGGAATCCAAATCAAAATTCCAAGATGGCCGACAAAGCAAAACATTAAAAATACTGTAAAATCCAAGATGGCCACCAACGCTACTTTCAAATGGCTTTAAATCAGCCATCTTTATTCATAGAGAGCCGAAATTTGGTGAGGTTGTAGCTATGGACATTCTTTATCATGCATTAGGTGAAGCGGCCATTTTGATTGAACATGCAAATTAGGTGAAGTGGCCATTTTGGTTCAGTATACAAGGCAGTTAATTGCCTTGCGAAGTAAGTCAATGCATGTATTGTTACCATTTTGGCTCTACAATTTAAGTAGACAAGGTAGCCATTTTGATTTAATAAGCACATTAGGTAAAGCGACCATTTTCATTGAACATGCAAGTTGGGTGAAGCGGCCATTTTGGCATTCACACATGCATTTTCTCAGGAAATGCAATCTAGTGTTACAATTACATCTGTTACTATCCTGATTCCGTACGTTTTTTGGCACGCTACTCCTCCTACAGTTTTTGTGCTATTTCAACAATTCATATATCAAAATGTTCAGCTCATTCAGGACATGATGGCTATGACTTTTGGTATTGGTGCAACTTTAGCTTTTTGAAATATTCAGCCTTTTCGGCCATTTTTTTCCCATTGAAAATGAATGGAGCTCAAATGAACTCAATGAGCTCATTTTACATCCTTGATATCTTTGGAACTCATTACAATATTTCACTACTCCTTTCACATTTTGGACCAACTCAACTTCCTTCAGCTACCTTGTACATTTTTTAAAAATATTTCGGCTACTTTCAGCTAATTTCAACTGTTTCTACAACGACTTTGCGATCTTTTCAGCTTAATGCAGCTTACTTCAACATTGTTGTACTTATACTGACTTATGATCATTATGCTCCTTTCAGCAAATTTTTGAAAGATTAAGATATTTTTGCTATTTTAGCTACTATTTAGCTGTTTATGCAAATTTCAGCTTTTTCAGCTATTTCAACAATTTTTTTTAATCAATCCAACTTTTTTCAGCCTAATTCAGCAAAACCATGTTCTACCAACTTCCTTCTGGTAATTTAAGATATTTTCTGCTTGTTTTAGCTGTTGTTTAGCTGATGGCTGCCAATGTTACTTTCAAATGGCTTTAACTCAGCCATCTTTATTCATAGAGAGCTGAAATTTGGTGAGGTTGTAGCTATGGACCATCTCTAACATACATTAGGTGAAGCAGCCATTTTGATTGAACATGCAAATTAGGTGAGGCCGCCATTTTGGTTCAATATACAAGGCAGTTACTTGCCTTGCAAAGTAAGTCAATGCATGTATTGTTGCCATTTTGGTTCTACAATTAAAGTAGGTGAGGTAGCCATTTTGATTTAACAAGCATATTAGGTGAAGCGGCCGTTTTGATTGAACATGCAAAATAGGTGAAGCGGCCATTTTGGCATTCACACATGCATTTTCTCAGGAAATGCAATCTAGTTATTATTATTATTCTTCCGGGTACTATCCTGATTCCGTACGTTTTTTGGCACGCTACTCCTCCTACAGTTTTTGTGCTATTGCAACAATTCATATATCAAAATGTTCAGCTCATTTAGGACATGGGTGCTATGACTTTTGGTATTGGTGCAACTTTAGCTTTTTGAATTATTTAGCCTTTTCGGCCATTTTCTTCCCCATTGAAAATGAATGGAGCTAATTTTTCATCCTTGATATCTTTGGAACTCTTTAGAATATTTCACTACTCCTTTCACATTTTGGACCAGCTTAGCTTCCTTCAGCTACCTTGTACATTTTTTAAAAAATATTTCAGCTACTTTCAGCTAATTTCAGCTGTTTTTTCAACTGCTTTGCACTCTTTTCAGCTTTATGCAGCTTACTTCAACATTTTTGTACTTCTATTGACTTATTTCTGCTAACTTCAGATCATTATGCTTCTTTCAGATGATTTTTGAAAGATTGGGATATTTTAGCTATTTTAGCTACTATTTAGCTGTTTTATGATAGTTTCAGCTTTTTCAGCTATTTCAACAATTTTTTTAATCAATCCAACTTTTTTCAGCCTAATTCAGCAAAACCATGCTCTACCAACTTCCTTCTGGTAATTTAAGATTGTTTCTGCTTGTTTTAGCTGTTGTTCAGCTGTTTTTGGCCAATTTCAGCTTTATTCAGATATTTTCAACTTTATTTTGCTTATTTCTACTTATTTCAGATTTTTTTCAATTTCAGATTGTTTCAGATACTTCATCTTCTGCTGCTTTGTGCTTATTTCTGCTAGTTTCAGCTTCTTCTGCTATTTTAGCTACTATTAAGCTGTTTTTATGCTAATTTAGGCTTGTTTCAACACATTCCACATTATTTGAACTCATTTCAACTTTTTCCAGCCAAATTCTGCAAAAATGTACTCTCTCTACTAATTTCTAAGACATTTAAGCTTCTTTCTGCTATTTCAGATAATATTCAGCTGTTTTTGCTATCTTAAGCTTTTTTTCAGATAATTTCAACTTTATTTTGCTTATTTCTGCTTAGTTCAGATTTTTTCAGATTTCAGATTGTTTCAGATATTTCAGATTATTCACAATTATGCTATTTCTAATTACTTCAGATAATTGATGCTTATTTCTGCTACTTTAGATAATATTCAGCTGTTTATGCTATCTTAAGCTTTTTTCAGATAATTTCCACTTTTTTTGCTTATTTCAGATTATTTCAGATTTCAGATTGTTTAAGATGTTTCAGATTATTCCCAATTAGGCTCTTACTAATTCCTTCTTCTGATTTAAGATTATTTCTGATATATTAGATAATATTTAGCTGTTTTTGTTCAATTTCAGCTGATGGCCGCCAACACAACATTCAAATGGCTTTAACTCAGCCATCTTTATACATAGAGAGCTGAAATTTGGTGAGGTTGTATCTAAGGACATCCTCTATCATGTATTGAATCCAAATCAAAAATCCAAGATGGCCGACAATGCAAAAAACTAAAAATACCATAAAATGGTCAATTTTAGTGATATTGAGCTGAAACTTGGTGTAGTGATAGCTGAGAATGTTTCCTATCAAATGCAATATCAAAATCAAAAATCCAAGATGGCCGCCAACGCTACTTTCAAATGGCTTTAACTCAGCCATCATTATACACAGAGAGCCGAAATTTGGTGAGGTTGTAGCTGAGGACATTATCTATCATGTACGGAATCCAAATCAAAAATCCAAGATGGCCGACAAAGTAAAACATTAAAAAACTGTAAAAATCCAAGATGGCCGCCAACGCTACATTCAAATGGCTTTAACTCAGCCATCTTTATTCATAGAGAGCTGAAATTTGGTGAGGTTGTAGCTGAGGGAATCCTCTATCATGTACGGAATCCAAATCAAAAATCCAAGATGGCAGACAAAGCAAAACATTAAAAATACTGTAAAATCCAAGATGGCCGCCAACGCTAATTTCAAATGCTTTAACTCAGCCATCATTATACATAGAGAGCCGAAATTTGGTGAGGTTGTAGCTAAGGGAATCCCCTATCATGTACGGAATCCAAATCAAAAATCCAAGATGGCCGACAAAGCAAAACATTAAAAATACTGTAAAATCCAAGATGGCCACCAACGCTACTTTCAAATGGCTTTAAATCAGCCATATTTATTCATAGAGAGCCGAAATTTGGTGAGGTTGTAGCTATGGACATTCTTTATCATGCATTAGGTGAAACGGCCATTTTGATTGAATATGCAAATTAGGTGAAGTGGCCATTTTGGTTCAATATACAAGGCAGTTAATTGCCTTGCGAAGTAAGTCAATGCATGTATTGTTACCATTTTGGTTCTACAATTTAAGTAGACAAGTTAGCCATTTTGATTTAATAAGCACATTAGGTAAAGCGGCCATTTTGATTGAACATGCAAGTTGGGTGAAGCGGCCATTTTGGCATTCACACATGCATTTTCTCAGGAAATGCAATCTAGTTGTGTGAATGCCAACAAGGCATTCACACTATAGAGATTGTGTTTATATTTATTGTGTGAATGCCAACAAGGCATTCACACTATAGAGATTGTGTTTATATTTGTGTGAATGCCAACAAGGCATTCACACTATAGAGATTGTGTTTATATTTATTATTATCTACAGTTTATAGATGTTACTATCTTCATTCCGTACGTTTTTTGGCATGTAACTACTCGCACAGTTTTGGTGCGATTTCAACAATTCATATATCAAAATGTTCAGCTCATTTAGGACAATCCGGCTATGACTTTTGGTAATGCTGCAACTTTAGCTTTTTGAGATATTCAGCCTTTTCGGCCATCTTTTTCCCATTGAAAATGAATGGAGCTAAAATGAAATGGCCGTTTGGGGGCTTTATCATATCCTAAATCTCACCAAATTTGGCAGACTCATCACTCAGACATGGGGGAGTAAAAAATGATCAAAACCTCATGTTTTCATATATGATGAAGGGGCGTGGCCTGGCCTCAAAGTTAGGTATCTCGCCATGAAAAACGAAACACTAATAGCACCTACACGAAAACTGTCTAATACATCAAACCTTCAGTGATTGACCCACAACCAGTCCCCTGCAATACTGAATGGTCAAATCATGACATTAATTAAGCCACGCCCCCTCACAACAG
>JBBPBX010038293.1:14366-30479 GCA_038048925.1 Garcialebias charrua
TGACTGAAAATGGCTTGACGCCAGCTACTCAGGAGCCAATATCCCTTTTGCTTTTTTTTTGTGTTTGTTTTACTGCCTCGGGCTTACTAGACTTCTCAAATGCGATAACATGAGTGGCCAAACAATGGAGCCAAGTTTCTGCCAATCACGGTCACAGTCAATCAAACACAATTGGCTTTCTGTGAGAATCACTGCAATAAGCAAGCAGCCGGTAGAAACTTTTATAAGAGCAGGATTCTGACATCTGTTATTGTTTGGGGAGACAGCAGCTTTCAGTGCTGAGCACAAAAGCAGCAAGTTGAAGTGACTGAGCCAATGGTGAAGACTGCTACTCCAAGACTTGGTGCAGCTGTTTCATCCCCCCGACACTGCATGTATATTGGATAAAGGAGGGAACTATTTAAAAGATTGTGTCACAAAGTTTAACCTTTCCTATAGCGCCGACTCTCTTGGGCAGAGACATTTTCATTCCTGTTACTTTTTTCCTTCAACTTTCTGTTCATTCACTCCTGGTTAAGGATGACTGAGCTGAGAAATAACACACACACTACACACACCAGACAAATTAAACTTAAAATTATAATTCTAATTCAAACAGAATAACCTATTGTCAAGAATAATTATGGTGCGTGATTTTTTTAAACCCAAAATATTTTCTAAATAACGAAATATGAAGTTATTAGTGGAGAAATTCCGTCTGGATGACAGCAGACTGACGCTCCTAAAATATACGACAGGTCCGGACCACTCGTAAATTTTGTTCGTATCTGAAAAAAATCGTAGGATACGAAAACATTGTTGGATGCCACAAATGATCCTAAATCACTCGTACGAACAGTATAAGAACAAATCTGTGCGTACGAACGGTTCGTGCATGAGGGCCATTGTTTAAATAAATGTTGAATGAATAAAAATGTCCTTTAATAACTATACATGTAGTAGTATAATATTACTTTCCCATTTACTGTAGTAGTTTAGTTTTAGAAGAAGTTCAGTCTTCAAAATGGTAACATTTTCTGCTGAAAACCAAATATGTGGACCTTAGCAGCTAAACTAATTAATAGTAAGCCTGCCTTGCAACAGGCTAGAACCTACATAACATAACACAACACATTTTATGCTCTAAGAGATGACACAGTTGCAGAACTTTATCTTTTGCTTGTTTCTCCTTCTCTTCATTTCTCTTTTACCTAAACTGGGACCTGAAGGCTTTGACCTTTTCTTGTCCATCATCCCTGTGTGCAATTGGTACTCGAGCAGAGTAGGTCATTACCGCCCAACATGAGTCAAAATAACTTTGGCCTAAACTAATTCACCTTCCTAGGTGTGCAGATTCATTTTTGCATTATTTTTTCAGTGATTTCATACAAATGGGCTGTGAACTATTAGATATATTCACAATATTGTGAATGAAATGCGCTTTGTTTGGGAGCAATCAATGGTGTGATTTACTTGGTGAATTACCGGTAATTGTATTAAGTGCGCTATTATGGCACTTTTCCATTAGTAATGGTACATCATGGTTCGACTCGACGGCACGGTTCCAAGGCTTTTCTACTGGCAACAGTTCATGGAACTGGTCCCTTTTTCTTTGGAGTTCCATCCATCCATCCATTTTCTTCCGCTTATCCGGGGTCGGGACGTGGGGGTAGCAGCCTAAGTAGGGAGGCCCAGACTCCCCTCTCCCCAGCCACTTGGAGCAGCTCCTCTGGGGGAATCCCAAGGCGTTCCCAGGCCAGCCGAGAAACATAGTCCCTCCAGCGTGTCCTGGGTCTTCCTCTGGGTCTCCTCCCGGTGGGACATGCCCGGAACACCTCACCAGGGAGGCGTCCAGGAGGCATCCTAACCAGATGCCCGAGCCACCTCAACTGGCTCCTCTCGATGTGGAGAAGCAGCGGCTCTACTCCGGCTCTACTCTTTGGAGTTCCAACCATGATAAACTGGCCCTAAAACGTGACATCAGAAAGTCACTGGTTGCTTGAGAAACTTTCACAACAACCCGATCCGGCATTTGCAATAACTCAAACTCGAGGAGCAAATTGATCTAATTTTTAAGATTTTAAAAACAATAATGACAACACCGTGGTCTAATGCAGGTGTTTTTTGCTTGGTGGC
The DNA here is from genome assembly GCA_038048925.1 of Garcialebias charrua. Taxonomy (NCBI): domain Eukaryota; kingdom Metazoa; phylum Chordata; class Actinopteri; order Cyprinodontiformes; family Rivulidae; genus Garcialebias; species Garcialebias charrua. The sequence continues at coordinate 16,482 of JBBPBX010038293.1, forward strand.
CAATAATAAAATTCAGAGTGCGCTAGATGGAGCTCCACCGGTCCCTCCGGTCGTCTCCATCAGAGCCTCGGAGACCCCTCAGGCAGGGCAGGGCATCACCTCCCCGGCTCCGAGTAGTGCTGGTCACCGCGGGAGATCCTCCGTGCTGTCGACCCGCAGGAGCACGCGAGGCCAGCGCCCACCTGAACCCTGGCCTCACGCGCTCGTGTGGGCGCCGAGCTCTGTTGGTCACCGCTGATGATCATACGAGCTGCCCACCTGCAGGAGCACGCAAGGACGGGGTCCAGGCCCCAGCCTCGCATGCTCCTGCGGGCTCCAAGCTGAACCCGCCCACTAGAACCGTTACTGAAAGTATAATGGAACACAACTCATACTGTGCCAAGCCAAGTCAAACCGTGCTGTACCAGTACTAATGGTACCAATGGAAAAGAGGCATTAGACACATCTCTGGCCCAGCAAAGGCGATGAGCGAGTCCCCACCCCCTCTTCTCCTTTCACAACCTGTGTGTCAGATCTCAGCAGAAGCTACACGCCCTGCACCTGGAGGAGGGCGCCTACTCCCTGCAAGTGGGTGATAGGACACCAATGTGTCCTAGAGCGTGCGCTCTCAGGACATTATTACATGCAGTGTCCCCTCAGTGAGAACTGAACTTGGCAAAAGGGCCTTCTCCTACTCCGCTCCTGTTTCCTAGAATATCTTGCAAAAATATCTGAAGCTCTCGACCTTGACCTCTCTAAGTGGCTTTAAACTAGGGATGCACCGATCCACATTTCTCACTTCCGATCCGATACCGATACTTAAGAACTGGGTATCAACCGATACCGATACTTTTCCGATCCGATACTGTTCAGGTATGTGAATCTGTATAATGAAATATTTGTACTGAGACTATAAAGTTATGTGTATTTTGGAATGTTTTCTATACTATAAAGACTATACTGTTAAAGTTTGTGAGTTTCCTGTTGTGAGTGTCTTCATTGGTTTTAACTCACATAATGTTAAGACGGCAGTCACAGAATATGATGGAACACAAGTGCTCTTTGAAGCTGGATCGGAAATATCGGCAGGTTGGATCCGATATCCGATACTTAAATTATGCTGGTATCGGATACCGATACCAATACTGGATCGGATCTGCCCCATCCCTACTTTAAACATCTGCTAAGTTCATGTTTTCTACACCGCCTTACAACCTGGCTGTTTTTTTAGCTACCTTTCCTTTTAATTATCCTTTTAATTACCATTTTATTTTCACTTGTTTAAAAAAAATTGTACGCATCCTTTATAATAATAATAATAATGAATTCCATTTATAATGCACTTTTCATTAATAAAAATCTCAAAGTGCTACAAAGTGTAATAAAGCAAAGATCAAAATAAAACAAGTGATAAAATCAAGTAAAATCAATAATGATATCAGCTAAGATCAAAGATAAAATCATGTGGAGGCAGAATAGGCTTGCTTAAAAAGAAAGGTCTTTATGCTGCTTTTAAAGTCAACCAGTGACTGTGGAGCTCTCAGGTCGTCAGGGAGGGAGTTCCACAGGCGGGGGGCAGCCACACATAATGCTCGGTCTCCCATGGTCCTCAACTTGGTCCATGATTGTCTATTGTTGTCATCACTCTTTGTTAAAATCAGTTCTCTCTTGTAAATGAGTCCCTGTGGCTCAATGGGATTAACCTGTATAAATAAAGGTTGAATGAATGTAAGCTCAACGGGCTAGAACAAATAATGTGTTTGTTTTGAGGGGAAAGGTGGGGGAAGGGCTGGGTACTCGTGCCATCCTTGACAATATGCCCCCCTGAGCAGCAGCCTATATCGCCCATATCAGAAACTGCCACTGCCAGAAATAAGAGCCTGATTGAAAAGAATCCTATGGGGTGTTTTTGATGGTGAAATGGACAACATGTTCCTAGCATCACAGCAGTGATTATTTTTTTATTTTTTTTGTGGGAGTTTTAACAAGAGGAAACCATGACTGATCCTGCATGTCTGTAATATCATCTTTACAAGGTAGAGGCAGGTAAGGCCATCGTGTAAGATTAGATACAGAGAGCCTCGAGTTGGTGCAGGAAGCCTTTCCCAGATTCAATTTCCCCTCAATCATTTCTACAACTCCTAAAAGAAAGAACTTCATTTCATTTTACTGTTTGTTAGAAGAGCAATGATCCTTGAACAGAGTGGTGGATCTATTTTTTTAAGTGGCAGCTTTGATAATTTAATTTAATGTTCTAACAAAAAAATAATAATAATGTTAGTGTGTTTTTGGTGGGGAAAAAAAACTTCTTTTTAACAAGACTATCAGTAAATGCATGGATATAAAACCGGTAGTTTAGCTAGAAAGTTTTATTTTATTTTTTATATGGTCAAATTGACAAAATAATGCTGATGTAAAGCACGTTTTTCCTTTTATTTGTGGATATGAGGGAGAATAATTAAACCATAAAAAGAAAGAGAAACAATCCTTTAACAGTGAAAAAAAGAGTAAAATTTAGAAAATCTTGTCTAATAAAGTGAACTCTGAGACACAAACTGTATACCTGCAACATACACCATTGTCTAAGTCAGGGGAGTCAAACTCACTTTAAAAAAGGGGGTCAAAATTAAAACCTTTTTCAAACTAAGGGCCAGTTTCAGAATCTACATTAACTCAAGTTAGATAACATTTTTTTTTTTGCTGCAGGTTCCTCAAAAAAAAGAGTTTGATGGGTCTAATTTGATCCTCTCTGTTGCACTTTTGACATCATAATCAAAGATTACTGAAAAAAATTAAAGTGAAAAAAGTATTTTACGTTTAAAATATCATCTTGGGGGCCAGAAAAGATGTCATCAAGGGCCACATTTGGCCCCCGGGCTTTGAGTTTGACATTATGTGGCCTAAGTAGTAGTTATAACTACCCACATAAAATGAAGCTTATCTCTGCTCTGAACTGTGATGAACTCAGTGACAAAAAATATTATACATAGTTTAGCTTCCTATTCTTTCCCTCCATAAACACCAATCTTTTTTCTTCTGCTGATAAAGCTAAAGATCAAAGTCTAAAAAAGCTAAGTCAAGTCCTCTGGACATCCAAAAAACTAAACTAAACAAAGCAAAAAAACTGTAGAAACGTTTCGTCTTTCGTCCGAAAGACTTCCTCAGTCTGAGCTGCTGTAGTCAGCTCAGTCTTATAAATAGCACCCTCTCACAGTGGATCAACCAGTTGGCTGATGACAGCCGAAACCAGCTGCTCACATGAAGATCAAAGGATCATTGATCAAAGATCAAAGGATCACAAGCGTTTTTATACTTGAACACAAATCACAACACTTTGATGCTCGTGTCCACTTCAAGACAAAAACACAACCTAAACACAATAACAGAATCTAATGTCCACGATGACATTGAAAACATAATTTCTATTCATTTATTGTATAATTTTCATAAAACACATCAAATAAACACTAGTTTCTACCTTGGACCCTTCAAATCAGGATCAAAAACCTCATTTATAACTCATTGTTCTTTACAAGCAGCATTGGTGGCACAGTTGGTGGAGCTGCCACCACTCAGAGAGCAGGTTGCTGGTTCAAATCCCAGCCTAGGGGCTTTCTGGGCAGAGTTTGCATGTTCTCTCCATGCCGCGTGGGTTTTCTCTGGGGACTCCGGTTTCCTCTCACAAACCAAAAACATGCATGTTAGGTTGATTGGTAACTCTAATTGTCCCTAGGTGAGAGAGAGGGAGTGCATGGTTATTTGTCTCTTTTGTCTCGATGTGTCCCTGCAATGGACTGGAGACCTGTCCAGGTGTCCCCCACCTCTCGCACAGTGATGGCTGGATTGAACACCAGTGATCCCTGCGTCCCGAAAAGGAAGCAGTGGGTAAAGATGATTACTAGATGTGCTTTGCAACTTTAGGCAGTCAAACATGGAGTCAGGAAAAGACTAGGCACTTTAATTTTGGTCTGTGCTTCAACCCTTTGATGCTTTCATTCATTGGACCTTCATTTGTCCCATTAAAACACACAGTGGGGTCTTTGCACCAGCAGCAGCAACAGCTGTGTTGTAGGTGAACGCCCGACCTAATGAGGGGTGGGAGCTTGAATAGCAGAGAAATTCTTGCACACAACCCTACTAGACCCCTTCATTCAAACGATGCACTTGCTTCAGATTTTTTAAGATGGATGTCAATCATTTATTTTTCCATCCATAACTAACTTACCCAGACTCATTTAATGAATGATGTTAGAGTTCAAACCTGAAGGTAACCACTAACTCGAAGATGGTAACCAGGCTTCTGAATCATAGCAGTGAGGACTGAGGAGGTGTTACAGGTTTACTGAATCAGGACCTTTTCTTCTCTATGAGCTATTAAAATGATACATTTAGTGAGTCTTGTGGCATTTTAGATTACATGATTACTGTGAGCGTACGCTTGTCCACCGCTGTGTGCATTCTCACGCTTGTGTATGTGAGGGGAGAGGATAGGCTGTCTCCCAGGATGTGCAGCTTACGCTTTATTAGAAGCAGTAGTACCAGTAAATCAGAGCTCTGCTCTTCCTGGAACTGTTACAACCTTTCCCACTGAGCGCTATTACTGAACAATCATAGGCTAGCCATGATAATTAGCAGAGTATCTATNAAACGCGGTTTTTAATTTTAAAGTCAGTTTGAAAGGAATTTTGATTAATTTATCATTTTGTTTGCAAAAAACGAACTTAGTTGAATGACACAAGATATATATCTTCTATCATTTTATGCAAATTTGTAAGATGATGTCAGTGGACCTTTAAGCCTGCTTTTGTAAACCATGGACGTCACAGTCTGTTCTAAAGAGGAGTGGGACAGTCTGCCCTGTTTCCATTGCACACTGCACCTTTTTCAGAATTGGGGTTGTAAATCAATCCAATAAAATACTTCATAAGAATATTTACGGTGGTTACTTTTGATTTGAAATAGACTGAAATGAGCCAAAACATGTACATTTCATACAATCCTGACACAGCACACAAAATGTCACTCCACTTTAAGGTCTTTTAACATCTGTGCAATGTCGATGTGTGGCTCAGTCTTGTTAGAGAACAGTGCTCTCTGTAGATTCTTGGCTGCTTGTTTCAGAAATGAAAGAATGTGGGTGGTGTCCTGTTCGTCATGAAAGCACAGGAGGACCTCGTTGATTTCCTGGGCTATGTTTCGAGACAGAACGGTAGGAAACACACCCCTGACTCGCTCAAAGACGCTCTTCCTCAGGGCTGGGTCACGACACACAAGGTTCAGCATAAACAGACCTAGCAGGGAGAGACAGGATGAACATCATAACATGTTAAATGTTTTACTATAAAAAAAATAAAAAATAAATTACTTTCACTTTAACTGTACTGCAGAAACTATGAACTAAAAACATGTTTAGTCTTGTCAGCTTCATTTCAATTGTCACCATGTCTCCATTTCTGCATTCCAGGTTTATGTTGCACTCCAAGAAATGTAGGAATGATTTAAGCTTTTCAACACTGAGATGATGTCATTCCTTCTCAAACAACTTTAAAAGCATTTTAGCATTGACAACACCAAACAGGATACTTTTCTGCCTTCATGGTGTCATCTCAAAACTGTAAAATGACCTTGGCCAAGGGGATTTATACAATTATCACAGGCATCGACTTCAAGAGTAGTGAGTCAGGATGGTCTCTTTCATGTTTAGTCCTAACAACACGGTCTCTATTTCTTTCAAAGATCCAGAAGTGTGATCTGTCAGAGCGAAATACAAGTTTCCATTGTGTGATAGTCTACATCAAATGCTTCTAACTCTGACGAGCTGAGGCCACCTCAGGACAAGAACAACATTAAGACCCTGTTTTTGCACCATTTAAAGTGTTCAGTGGTATTAGTAAAACATTTCAATGTTGTGGTGCTTCTCAAATGTTTCAAAATAACTCTTCAGCCAGGTGATTATATCAGATATTGAATAATAATGGGTTTTGTTAGAGGAGAGGGAGAGATTAAAGATCACATGTCCTATTTAAGGTCAAATCCTAGTTTTTAGGTACAGTTTGGCCTCCAAGGTTCTTTGAATAGTTTTATGATGTTCCACACTGAAGAGCAAAAATATGTACATGCCTTCCAGTCTTTCTTTCTTTGAGGAACAATATTTTAAGCACTTAAATGATTTACTCATGTATTTCTAAAGGAAGCCACTAGATTCCACCAGCAGTCACATGAAGTGTCCCTGGGCAAGACACTGAACCCCTCACTGTATCCGATGTGTGTCCCATCAGTGCATGAATGTGATAAAGCTCTGATTATAGATCTAGTAGAGTGCTGTATGAATGGGTAAATGAGGACAAAGATTGTGTTGTAAAGAGCTTTGGGTGTCTTGATAAGATAGAAATAAGCTATATAAGTACAGTCCATTTATATTTTACTTCTGTTGAACTTTATTCTTCAATCTGCTTCAGAAACAGCTTTTGTAGTAAATGATGACTGCAACAATCTGCTGATTTGGTCTATTTGAATTGTAATCTTTTTTGCCTCTTACTGATGTTAAATACAGGTAGTCCCCGACTTACGGCGGCCTCGACTTACGGCAATTCGATGTTACAAACGCATCATATTAATAAAAATATAAAATTAAAATAAAAAATATATTTTTTTTTATGTGTTTAAATGTTCTTGATTTCATATGTACAGCACTTTGTTGCAGCTGTGGTTGTTTTAAATTGCTTTATAATAAAGTATTATTATTATTATTATTTTTAAGCCGATTTACGCAGTTTGCAGCAGTTTCCGCCAGTGTCCGTCAGTTTTCGGCAGTGCCCGCCAGCTTCGGTTAGCTCCGGCCTCGACAGCCGGCTTTGAATGGACCGTGTGTCCAATCAGAGTTTGCCTTATACAGATAAATGTGCTGGAAACGCTCTGTGAACTCTGTGGACGTCTCAGGCCCGGAGCAGCAGCCGCCGATCGCTCCGCTGCACTGAGCTAACATGCTAAAACACGGAGAACAGCTGCAACAGCCTTTTGGAGGGGCTAAGATGCTAACGCCGGACCCACCGGGGACACTGAGCCGACGGGCGGCGGAGAGGCCTGCTGTGGTCGGGAGCTCGCCTCGATGTCCGCCTGGCAGCCTCAGATGTTGGATGGACACCGAGCTAACATGCTAAAACGCGGAGAAACAGCTGTGGCAGCCATTTGGAGGGGCTAACATGCTAATGCAGCGCAGCTTGTTGGATGGACACCGCGGAGAAACGGCTCCCAGTATGTTATTAACTCTTTTTCCCTTCATGATGGCTCCAAATGTATGGAGTTAACATGCTAACAGTCCTTCCTGTAAACAGTTTGGACCGCGTGAAGCAGCACGAAGCTGCAGAGCTCGAACGTGCAACGAGCTAACATGCAAACAGACGGAGACAGGCTTGACCAGCTCAAAGTAAGAAATTAACTATTTATTATGTCTCCAAATGTACTGTATGTGTTTTTGGATAATTATGTAGGGTACTGTGTTAGGATAGGCGAAGTGCTTGGTAACTGTACAGTACCGTACATGTACGTGTATAAGTGGCGGCTTGTGTGTTTTCCGTCTTACGAACGGCCGTAGGAACAGAAATGTTTGTAAAGGCCCTGGCAGAGCTCTGCGTAAGGCAGTACGCCGCTGTACACCGTACGTACGCAGAGGCACAAGCGTAGCCCCGCAGGGCACGAACGCGCAAAGCTCAAATTTTACGACTGCGTACGCGAGGCGCGTTGTCTCATAATAAACTGCCCGGCATCGGACTGTTTTGTATGAGACACAAATGTATTAAATTCCCCTTCTTCATCCCTGATCTGGACTTTTCTTTTGTTTTTTAGCCAAACGTCAAGTTGCCAAAAGTCTACAGATTTCCTGGTGGGCTGTGGGCTGCAGGACCAGCGCTCCCTGTTTTTATTTTTTAGAACTTTTTATTAACATATAAAGTTTAGAACACCGCAGCGGCTGCAGCCTGAGCCAGCTTGTGCCTTTTTTTCCCCCACCCGACCTGTCAATCAATTCAGTAGGCGTGTCAGCAAATGACCAATCAGCGACCTCAGTTTGTCCCGTAGGTAAACGCTCTGCGCGCAGCTGCTCAAATTACGACAAGAATTTGGAGCGAAAACGCGAGAACGAATGCAGAGCTGTGCTGGTGAACGCGTGCACACAGAACACACGCGTAGAGCGGCGTACAGGCCATACGCAGAGCTCTGCCTGGGCCTTAAGTCGGGGACTACCTGTAGTCCCATTCCTCCTTATCAGACATGTACTGCAGGCCTGAAATGTGATTCTGAGTTTATAGTAACAAATAAAGTGAAGGGGATCCATCCATCCATCCATCCATCTTCTTCCGCTTATCCGGGGTCGGGTCGCGGGGGTAGCAGCCTAAGTAGGGAGGCCCAGACTTCCCTCTCCCCAGCCACTTGGAGCAGCTCCTCCGGGGGAATCCCAAGGCGTTCCCAGGCCAGCCGAGAAACATAGTCCCTCCAGCGTGTCCTGGGTCTTCCTCTGGGTCTCCTCCCGGTGGGACATGCCCGGAACACCTCACCAGGGAGGCGTCCAGGAGGCATCCTAACCAGATGCCCGAGCCACCTCAACTGGCTCCTCTCGATGTGGAGAAGCAGCGGCTCTACTCCGAGTCCCTCCCGGATGACTGAGCTTCTCACCCTATCTCTAAGGGAGAGTCCAGCCACCCTGCGGAGAAAACTCATTTCAGCCGCTTGTATCCGAGATCTTGTTCTTTCGGTCATAACCCAAAGCTCATGACCATAGATGAGGGTGGGAACGTAGATCGATCGGTAAATTGAGAGCTTTGCCTTTTGACTCAGCTCTCTCTTCACCACGACAGACCGGTACAGCGCCCGCTTCACTGCGGACGCTGCACCTATCCGCCTATCGATCTCACGCTCCAGTTTTCCCTCATTCGTGAACAAGATCCCGAGATACTTAAACTCCTCCACTTGGGGCAGGACCTCCTCCCCGACCCGGAGAGGGCATGCTACCCTTTTCCGGCTCAAGACCATGGCCTCGGATTTGGAGGAACTGATCCTCATCCCGGCCGCATCACACTCGGCTGCAAACCGCTCCAGTGAAAGTTGTAAATCACGAACTGATGAAGCCAGTAGGACCACATCATCTGCAAAAAACAGAGAAGCGATTCTAAGGTCACCAAAACGGATCCTCTCAACACCTTGGCTGCGCCTAGAAATTCTGTCCATAAAAGTTATGAACAGAATCGGTGACAAAGGGCAACCTTGGCGGAGTCCAACTCTCACCGGAAACGAGCCTGACTTACTGCCGGCAATGCGGACCAAGCTCTGACACCGGTCGTACAGGGACCTAACAGCCCTTATCAAAGGGCCTGGTACCCCATACTCCCGGAGTACCCCCCACAGAACCCCCCGAGGGACGCGGTCGAATGCCTTCTCCAAGTCCACAAAGCACATGTAAACTGGTTGGGCAAACTCCCACGCACCCTCCAGGACCCTGCTGAGGGTGTAGAGCTGGTCCAGTGTTCCACGACCAGGACGAAAACCACACTGCTCCTCCTGAATCCGAGGTTCGACTATCCGACGGACCCTCCTCTCCAGAACCCCTGAATAGACCTTACCAGGGAGGCTTAAGAGTGTGATCCCCCTATAGTTGGAACACACCCTACGGTCCCCCTTTTTAAATAGGGGAACCACCACCCCAGTCTGCCAATCCAAGGGAACTGCCCCCGATGTCCACGCGATATTGCAGAGTCGCGTAAGCCAACACAACCCTACAACATCCAGAGCCCTAAGGAACTCCGGGCGAATCTCATCCACCCCCGGAGCCTTGCCACCGCAGAGCTTTTTAACCACCTCGGCGACCTCAGCACCAGAGATCGGAGAACCCGACCCAAAGTCCCCAGGCTCCGCTTCCTCAGTGGAAGACGTGCCAGTAGGATTGAGGAGGTCTTCGAAGTATTCCGCCCACCGACTCACAACATCCCGAGTTGAGGTCAGTAGCACGCCACCTCCACCATAAATGGTGTTGGTCTCGTACCTCTTTCCCCCCCTGAGACGCCGGATGGTGGACCAGAATCGCCTCGAAGCCGTACGGAAGTCATTCTCCATGGCCTCTCCATGTTCGGAAGTGAAGGGGATGAGAAAGAAAAATATTTTCATCCCATCCTTCTGTCTGGATTGAAACTGGCAGCAAAAGAATTGCATGAATTTAGACTTTTAGTAATTTACACCATATGTATTGAGTTGGGTTTCAAAATCTACTGTAAAACTGTAAATGATTTGTTTTTACCTCTGGGAGTGAGCAGGTTAAAAACTTTCTGTAGAACAGGAGTTTCTACAAATGCAGCAGGAGGGCAGCTCATACCCAGAGAGCTGTCTTTGTTGTCTACGTCAAACATGATGGCATCAAACAAGTGGCCGCCTACAGGGACAGAATCAACACAGCCACATCTTGGAATGGTTGAATATGAAACGTACAGCCTTAATCTTACCCACTGTACCCATACAAACCTTCTTTCTCTAGAGTACAGATGTGTTCCAGGCCATCTCCAAGAGTAATGGACAGACGATCATCTGGTCTCAATCCGAACCACTCCTTTGCCACCTCCAGCACAGCAGGGTCTAGTTCTACAACCTCAATGTTTATATTGGGCACAAAGTCCCGCAGAAACTGGGGTAGGCCTCCTCCACCAAGCCCCACCAGGAGAACTGATACAGGGACATCTAACACAGACGTCAGGTATAAGCACATGTAAAGATGAGCTATTTTGTGTTAGAAAGTTCTGGATGCACAAAATCTCAACAAACCTTTGTTCTCCGGCATCCCCACCCCAAGCATAGCAAGACCGGCCACCATGACCTCATGATGGGCGCAGCAGAGGAAACCACTGTCCACGGACAGAGAGGCTAGAGAAGACAAGGCCTTGGTCTTCTTTTTGTTCTTCTTCTTGTGACCTGATGCTGCAGAGACAGATTCATTTACTCTACTTATTTTATATTTGATGTTCGAGGTTGGAAACTTGTTAAGTGATAACACATCCGTGTGAATGATTCTCTCAGTATGCTTAATGCATCTATACTGTAGTTTAAAAACACTGCCTGTCGGCCATGAAGTATTGCATAAAACTTTTAAATATTTACTAACATTTGCAGGGTGTATGATTACAGTACTGTGAACACTTTCACCTTTTATTTCTTCCCCTAGACAGTTTACTTATCCTTTAAGTCTAAACGCAATTGCATAAAAAGCTATGTATCATAGCTTACTCTGCTTGGAATCACTTGCAAAATCATGAAGAGGTGGCTGTTACAAAATGAATTTAGAACAACTTTAAATGTCTCGAACTAACTGTATGAGCAAATACTAAAATCTCATCAATCCTTTTTGTCCTGTGAAAATTACATTTTCAGATGTTTATACTGAGTTTTTAAATCAGCATTATTCATGTTTCAAACATTTCATAATCAAATAAACAGATTTCAGTTCATAAAGAAATCACGTTTTTTTCAAAGGCTCATCAGAAAGTGTCTGAGCTGGTTAGTTGCTGCTGAGTGGTGCACATGCAGAAAACAATCAGACATTGTTCAGGTCCATATGAACTTTATAGAAACCAGGTTTGGACCATTCTGAAAGATGATTTCAGGCCAGAGGTCTCTGGAAAAGAGGGTCTTTCTCATGCTTCTACTGTGTTTGACATTTAATGTTCCAATTCTGTCACTTCTGTAGATCATACATTATGAGACTATATTCATACTTAATTAATGTCTTTGTAGAGTGAGTTTTCAAGAGATTGATCTGACAATAGAGTACAAGTCATCAGCGTATCACTTGTGCTCATCCAATCGTAGACGAGAGATAACCTCGAGCTGGAGGTGGGACTGTATCAAGGGTCAGCTCTGAGCCCCTTCTTGTTGTTGAACAGATGAGGTCAGACAGGAATCTATGGACTATGATGTTTGCAGATGACATTGTGATCTGTGGTGAGAACAGGAAACAGGTGGAAGAGAACTTGGAGAGGTGGAGGTATGCACTTGAAAGAAGAGGAATGAAAGTCACCCTCATAAAAACAGAGTATGCAGTGAGACTACAAGGAGCAGGGGTCACAAATGTGCAGGACTTCAAGTATTTAGGACTGACTGTCCTTGAAAATGGAGAGTGTGGTAAAAAGTCTAAGAGAATCCAGGCAGGATGGAGAAAAGTTTCAGGAGTGATTTGTGACTAAAGAGTGACAGCAAAGGTCAAAAGAAAAGTTTACAAGACAGTGGTGAGACCAGCTATGTTGTATGGAACGAGAAGTGGTAGATGAGCTGAAGATGTTGATGTTCTCCTCGAGAGTGACATGGATGAATAAGATTGAGAATGAGCTAATCAGAGGTACAGCACATGTTGATGAACTGGGGCATGAGGTTAAAGAGACTGAGATGGTTTGGACATGTCCAGAGGAGGGACAGTGGTTTGGACATGTCCAGAGGAGGGACAGTGGGTATATTGGTAGAAGGATATTAGAAATGCAGCTGCCAGGAAAAAGACAAAGAGGAGATGTATGGAAGCAGTTAAAGAGGACATGGAGGTACAGTAGTTGGAGTGAGGACAGAGTGAAATGGAGGAGGATGACTCGCTGTGGTGACCCCTGAAGAGGGAACAGCAGAAAGAAGATTCCAGAGGGATGTCATGTTGCTCTATCAAGTTTCTGTAGTCTGCAGCGGACTAACACTTGTCTTGAAAAGTTTTTTTTTCTTTCTTTTTCAGCATCCACAATAGATTTAAAAAGTTTTAGCAGAAACCTTAAGTTGGTTATGATCTCCAACTTTGTCATGAAATCACATTAAATTGTATTTCCTTCTTCAAGAAGATGTAATGTTTAAAGGGGACCACACGTGCAAAATTCACTTTTTAATGTTTTTTTACTAAACTTTGGGTATTTACTTCATAAAAAAACAGTCCTTGTGCCAAAAAAATGCACCCAGTGGTTTATTTACTCTAAGTAGATTTATTTGTCTGTGATTAAAAACGCTCCGTTTCACACTTCCTGCGGTTTGTGATGTCACAAACCGTAGCCAATCACCTCAAACCTGAGTCCAGCCCCTCACCTAGCAACCCCTGGTGATGCTCCACCCACTTGAGTATAAAAGATGTCACGGTTGCCTAGCGGTTTAGGAGCTGACCTGGCGGTCATTTATTCATTTATTTATCCCCCGGGGGGCTAGGGGTTTGCCCTGCTCCAGCCATGCAGCACATCTCGAGTAAAACCAGAATGTTTTATTACCTTGTTTGAATGAACTCTATCTCGTTGAAACTGTGCACACACACTCTCGCGGTTTGGACTTGTTTCTTATATGATGAAGGACTGCTCTTGCACAGTGTTGCCAGATTGGGCGGTTTACCGCCATTTGGGCGGTTTTCACTCTCTACTTAGCGGCTAAAAATAGCTTCGGGCGGGTGGTGATAATTTGGGCGGATTTGGAGTCAGATCGGCGGTTTCTGAGTTAACTATTAAATGAATTTCAAACAATCATTCATCATTATTTCAAAGCAAAGCTCCTCTGACCTTTCTCCATCACTGATTGGCTATTGTCATCTGCCAGGGCGATCCCAACAGAGAACTGGTGAGGCAGTTATATGGACACCTCGTTGAGTGGGCAGGTCCGTAGCGGCGGTACGTCAGAGCGGCCGCCATATTGGATGTGGCAGAACTGCCGGTCAACTGATAGAAGGAAACGGACTGAACTTCATAAAGCACCGTTTTACAAAGTGTTTTATGCCTGTCATTCACACACACCGTGTGAATGACATTTGGACATATATTTGGAAAGCAAACATGCACCAAAGACAACATTTATAACTTTTAAAGTGATTAATAAAAATGTTTATTCCTTAAATGTTTAGGTTACAGTATAGGTAAACACTAATTTTGAGTGTTTACAACTAATAACGTGTGTAACACTATTACTGTGATGATAAATATAGAAATATTCATTAGTGAACATTTAATGTGTCTATAATAATCAGTCCTGAAATGTGAC
>JBBPBX010038294.1:0-30478 GCA_038048925.1 Garcialebias charrua
ATCTTACTAGGTGGTGTCTAGTTTAAAACAGTGACAATTTAGACTTACTTATAATTAGAGATTAAATAAGCAAGTGCGGGACTGGGTGAGAGTTTTGAAATGAATACGCTGACTTTCGCTGATAAAATAATCCGATAAGAGTTCCAAAATTTGGACCAGTTAAAAATAGAATAAAATTAGTCACAGAATACTAAATCTTTTTTATGTTCTAAACCAGTGAGGGTATGAGCACTGTGAGGAGTCAACACACGTCAAACCAATCTGATGTTACACTCAAAAGGTTCTAAAAAAAAAAAAATAAAAATAAATTCTTTTTTATTGCTGAGGTTTCTGGCGTCAGAGCTCCGCGTGCCTGTTGGGCTGGTCTGTTTGTCCGTTGTCTGTCCTGTGAGTTATAAGGCCAGCGTGAGCTGGTCAGTCTTAAGTGTTGTAAGTCTTGTTGAATTATAAGGCCAGCGTGTGTGTGTGTGTGGAAGAAGAAAAAAAAGAGTTCCGGAGTGGTACACGGGAAAAGAATCGGACGGGCTGACTTGCCATAAGGAACGCGCAGTCTGTCTCGACCCTTCCAGTGTGGGAGGCACCCGTGTATTCACTGAGTCCTGGTTCCTGTAACAATAAAGATTAATAGCTGTGTGGAGTGTGCATGTTTTACTGTGAGAATGGACAAAGGTTTAAAAGCTGAGATGGAAGGGAATTTTAGTCAGAGGTGCGGAAACACCTTATTTAAACCCATAGAAGAACAAAAAACGATCATAATTCAAGCAATAACCATGTCAGTGCAAGACAGAAAACAGGAAAAACAGCTCTTAAAAAAATTAGAGGAATTAACTGACAAAACAGGCAAAAGTAACGTGGTGAGTTTAATATGGGAAAAAATAAGGAAGTGTAGAGAAGAAACAGAGGAGTTTGAAAAGCAAAAGAAAGAGGCCAATGCTTTACAAAAAGGGAAATATAGAAAATTGTTGACTGCTTCAGACAGCAGTTGCAAAGAGTGGTTTAAACTGGTTTTAATAGCACAAGGAGTGTTACATTTACTGACTATGGAGAAGAGTGAGAAAACAGGAAGTCTTGAGCCTCCACCCTATAACAGCACCCCACCAGCACCATCGGTAAAAAGCATGTACCCAATATATCATGTAGAAGGGGGCGTGGTAAAGATAGAAGAAGCTCCCTCCACCTTGGAGCAAGAGAATTCCATGACATCAGAGAGTCTGGTTACTAAGAGTGAGGTGGGATCAGTGAGTGCATCAGACTTCAGAGACTTTATGAACACACATGGGTCCCAAAAGGCAGCTGTCAGCTCAATATCTATAACCCCTCCTCCCTTCTCTCCAATAACCCCCCCAAGGTCACAGGCGTCGTTTTACCACCCATCAGGGCAAGGATGTGTTCCTCCTGACGCTCCTGGGTGGGGAAACAGGCCTGAATTAACTGACAGGATGTTAAATCTGACACCCCACAACACATCGAGGCCCAGGAACCCCCCCTTGGCCGAAGGCCCTCTTCGGATCACTTCAGAGGTTATAACCTCTCCTCCTCTTCCATCCAATCGGATGGAAAACACCAGTACACCGCTTCCCCTCTACACCACCACACCACTTCCTGTAACATCACACCCCATTAGTCTTATGGAGCACGAGGAGACGCAAGGGTTTGAAAATTGTCCTCTTTCCAGCAGCAGCTATCCCTTGTTCCAAGCAGGTACACAAGTCAGGTACAAACCTTTTGCTTTGGGAGACATTCAGGCCTTGGTGGAGAAATTGCCCCCCCTAACAGAGGGGGCCAGCAAATGGTTGAACTCAGTGGACAGCCTCACTAAAGGGATCACATTGGCAGTGGGGGATGTGAGAGCTTTGTTGGGGAGATGTGTCACTTCCACTAGGATGGATGAATTGGAACGGGCAGCAGGTTGGAATCGCACAGTTCTCGACTCAGAACCCATGACAAATCACTTAAATAGGTTCGCAGGAGCCCTTAGGGAGGCTTACCCACTCCCGGAGGGTTCAGGGGTGCCTAAGTTTCATTGGAAACCTGGACAGAACCCCACAGTTTATTTAGATCAGTGTAAGCAAGAGTGGCATGATAGAACACACTGCCACGGGCAAGGTGCGGGACAGAGATATTTCTTTAGACAAGCTATCCTTGATGGTGTTCCAGCAGCTGTCAGTAAAGCAATAAAAGCAAACCCTGACCTTCCCACTGCTGATGCAGAGAAATGGGAACGTCACTTAATTCATCATCTGCAGGAAGTAGCAGATGAGGAGGTAAAAAGTTCAGCTGATTTAAAAGACATGCAAACTCAGCTGCTGAAATTACAACTAAAGCAAGCTAGAGATGTGGTGCAATCAAAGAAAGAGGCCAAACAGATGGTTACTGGGGAGGGAGGTGTGTTTAACACCCCACAGCAGCACACGGCACCCCAGCCATATTATAACAACTCATCTCAGGGTCCGGTCAGGGGGCAGTGGAGGAGAGGAGGAAGAGCGCGGGGCAGGGGCTATAGCCGAGGTAACCTGCAGGGAAACAGAGCACAAGACGTCTGCCATTTTTGTCTAAAGCCAGGACATTGGGCCCGTGAATGTTTTCACAAACAAGCACAGTCACAGAGGGAAGGACGCCTTCACTCAGCTCCCAACTCACAGATGGCTCCAGCTGGCCAGCACCCGGCTCCACAAAGAGAGTGGGCCCATGGCTCAGGGTCCAGCTCTTCATACCAGCAATGACACACCCCACAGAGAAACCAGTCCATAGGGGGAGGTGCAGACCCTATGATACGGATGAAAGTCATGAACAAGGACTTGTCCTTCTTGGTGGACACAGGTGCCACATACTCCACGTTGAATGACCTGGACTTTTCCGAACACGCCACATCTGACACGGTGTCAGTGGTGGGCTTCTCTGGGGTGCAACAAAAACTGCATTTAACTGAACCTCTCCTAATCACAGCAGGACCGCAGTCTTTGACTCATCCTTTTGTTTTGTCTAAGGATGTACCAGTAAACCTGCTGGGTAGAGACTTGTTGAAAAAGATGGGGGCGACCATTTTGTGTGAACCAACTGGGCTGAAAGTCACTCTGCCCAATGGGACTTGTTGGACTTGTTCACAATCATCTTCCTCTCCAGCCTCACAATGTCTGCTTAAACCAACGCAGGAGGAGGTCGCTGACATCTACTGGGCTTTGCTACGCCCTGAAACAACACAGCAACTGGGCATCTACTCTGCGTACTTGTCTTGGAAGCCATGGCTTGATGCTCTGCGACCCTATGTTCCCCCTCCAGATCCTATACATCTGACACTCTTTTATGACCGTGACTCTGATGATTGTTTTAGAGAGCATTTTGCCTCTACTTTGCAAGATACTGAGTGGGTTTTGACCTCAGATAAGATCATTGTAGGTCCTCAGGGGGTGGCCTCACATGTCACCCTATCACCATCTCAACTTGAATGGTATAGGATGTCATCTGAAGCAGCACCACATGTCTCACTTGCTCTTTCACCTTCACACCAGGCTAAGGATTTAGGACCCATGGTAAAAACAGTCATGGATGCCCTAGATTGGTGTCCCACACAGCTTCCATCAGTTGCTTTTTCACCATCAACAGATTGCTATATTATTGATGTTTCAGCTCAGGATTTGGGTAAATTAGATCATGAACTTATTTCAAGAGAACATGGCAGGGAAAAGACTGATCACACAGAGGTCCCTGCCATGCTTGATACGCTCCCACAATCCCTTTGGTCTCAAGGTCCAGAGGATGTGGGATTAGTAAACTGCGATCCCATCACTTTTGAACTTCTCTCCACTGAGCCAATATGGTTGTATCAATACTCACATAAGCCAGAAGCCGCAGAGGGGCTGAGCAATACGGTTTGGGGGTTGCTAAATGCAGGAGTATTAGAACCGTCTAATTCACAGTGGAATACTCCCATTTTGCCAGTCGAGAAAGCAGGTACAGGAAAGTACAGAATGGTGCATGACCTTAGGTCAATTAATGCAATCCTTAAGACCCATACCTGCCCTGTTCCAAATCCATACGTGGCGTTAACAAACTTGAACCCAAAACAAAAATGGTTCACTTGTATTGACTTAGCCAACGCCTTCTTTTGTCTCCCTTTGTCAAATGATGTACGAGACATTTTCTCTTTCACTTTTAATGGCCAACAGTATCGATACACGCGTCTTCCTCAGGGGCTTGCATTGTCCCCTGGAATATTCAATCAGGTACTAAAAGACCTGTTGGTTAAACTTCCTCTTCCTGAAGGCACCACTTTGCTTCAATATGTGGACGATTTATTGATAGCATCAGAATCACCTGAAGACTGTCTCAAAGCCACCCATGACATTCTTCTTCTTCTTCATGATGCGGGTTTCAAAGTGAGCAAAACAAAACTTCAAGCCGTCCGCACCCAGGTATCCTTCTTGGGACGGTTAGTCTCAGCTCGAGGAACAACGCTTTCTCCTGAGCACAGAGTTTCCATTTTGAATCACCCAAAGCCTAGCACGGTACAGGAAATGTTGTCTTTTCTGGGGTTGACAGGGTATAGCAGACATTATATACCTGATTACAGTGAACTCACTACTTCTCTTCGAAACATGGTTAAGGAACAGGGGATGAGAAAATTAAAGTCCAAGCTCGTTTGGAGCCTTGAAGCTGAACAGTCTTTCATAACTCTCAAACAACTTTTGACTCGGGCTACTGATTTAGCCCTACCTGATTACACCTCACCTTTTTACCTTGATGTTTCTGAAGCAAAAAACACCATTAATGGCATTTTGTTTCAGAAAAAGGGGGGGAATAGACAGATACTGATGTACACCAGCATTCTTCTGGATAGTACTGAAAAACGTCATCCACCATGTACACAAATGGCAGCAGGATTGAGTAAAATTGTCGCTAAAACAGCACATATAGTGATGGGCCATCCACTGCACATTTTAACATCACATAATGTCGTGGCCTATGTGAACTCTGAACTCTTCACAATGACTTCATTGAAACAAAGACGCATGAGTAACATTTTGGCAACACCAAATTTGTCATTTTCACATGAAGGTGTAAACATGGCTGATGGAATGAATACAACACACACGCACGATTGTGTTCAAAAGGTCTATATGGAAGAAAAAATCAGGTCTGACCTAGAAACAGAACATATACCGCATTCAGAAATACTCTACACGGATGGGTGCTGCTTTAGAATGGAGGATGGGTCTTTGAAGTCAGGGTTCGCAGTGGTTAGACAAAATGAAGATGCATTCGAGGTGGTAGAATCTGGACAGTTGATGGGAAAACAGTCAGCTCAAAAAGCCGAGATTCAAGCGGTAGTGGCGGCACTAAAATTAGGCACAGGAAAAGAAATCACAGTATACACAGACTCAGCATACGCTTATGGAGTTATTCATGTACAATTACCCCAATGGAAAAGAGCAGGGTTTTTGACAGCAGGAAATAAACCCATAAAGCATGAAGAACTCATAAAAGAGTTAGCTGATAGTCTGATGCTTCCAAGGAAAGTGGCAGTAGTGAAATGCAAAGGTCATGATGTAACACAGTCAGATACTGCTGAAGGTAATAGGCAGGCAGACAGAGCAGCTAAAGTGGCAGCTGGCTATTTAGCAAGAGTTCAGATGGTGACAGTGGAAGAGGAGTGTCAGTTTAAAAATCATTGGAGTAAAGTAGAAATCTCAAAAGCACAGAATGAGGCGTCTCCTGAAGAGAAATCTGTTTGGAAAGACAAGGGAGGAAAAAAGGATGAACAAAGCGGGTTGTGGACAGGACCCAATGAAAAGTGGATCCTGCCCATGACTCTGAAACCATTAGTTTTCCAGGAAGCACACAGTCTGGCTCATGTGGGCGGCGGACAGATGGCCAGGAATCTTCAGCAATGGTGGCATCCACACATGAAAGACATGATAACTGAACACATAGGAACCTGTAAAGTTTGTTTACAATACAACATCCGACCTACTGTAAAACCAGAACAAGGGATGTTTCCCTTCCTGTTCAGACCAGGACAGGAAGTGATCATAGATTACACAGACATGATTGAAACCATTAAGGGGTACAGATATGTGTTGATGTGTGTCGACGCCCTCACAGGATGGCCTGAAGCCATACCTGCAAGAAAAGAAGACAGTAAAACAGTCATAAAGTTCCTGATAAACCATTACATTCCTAGACATGGGTTTCCCGAAAAAATCAGATCTGATAATGGTACACATTTTAAAAACGCAGACCTGCAGGCTGTGGAAAAAATGTTAGGATTAAAGCACGCCTTCGGGACAGTGTACCACCCCCAGTCCCAAGGCAAGATTGAAAGGATGAATCAGAACATAAAACAAAAATTGAGCAAAATCTGTGCACAGACCAAATTAAACTGGGTTGACGCTTTGCCAATTGCATTAATGATTGTAAGAACTTCTGTTAATAATGGCACTGGTTTCTCTCCCTATGAGTTAACTACAGGTCGACCTTTCCCTGGACCGAATGCTTGTTCTCTGCCCAACGAGGAGGACCGAAAGATGGACCATAAGGTATACTTTGATGAGTTAAAAGCTTTAGTAACCAACTTTACTCAGCAGGTACACGAGAAAAGGGGTCCACCAGGAGACCCTGACCTACCCACAGCTGAGTGGGTGCTGCTGAGGGTCGTTAAGAGAAAGTGGGCGGAGCCTCGCTGGGCAGGTCCTTTCCAAGTGACCGAGAGAACCTCACATGCGGTCAGGCTGAGAGGAAAGGGGGAGGTCTGGTACCATTGGAGTCAGTGTGCTCCAGCCCGTGAACCAGGAAGGAGCTGAGAGGATCGAGCGGGACAACAAGAGGAGCTCGCATTCGAACTCTTGTACCTTGGTAGACCAAAGTAGCCGAGTAAGTTGCGTGCGAGGCTCAGAAGGACTCTGTTTAATGGAGCCACTCGGTGCTAGGAATATGCACACATAGAACAGACACCTAAAACGATAAAAACACTACATATTAGAGTCTCACATTACACGAAGAAAACTCGGGAACATAGGAGGACATTCTCGAGCACCCAAGGGGAATGCCCCTGAGTACGTGTAAAAAGTATATTAATGTTTCTGTGATGATGATATAAATCTTGTGTTCTTTCTCTATTTTTGTGTGTTCAAGGGAGACACCTGCCTTGCCGCTGGAGGAGGAACTTGGAACTTAAGGTTCATAATTCTGCAATATTCTAAAGCGCTTACTATTATTATCGTTTATTGTTTGCATATATTTCCTTATATTCTACAATTTGCATATTAATAAATTGATTTAAAATGTGGTGGCCAGACAAAAGGGTCACTATGGTAGTTGGAATAAGTGGAATAAGTATGGTAATTTTGATTGTCCTCCTAGAACATTTTTGCGTAATCCCTGGGAAAAATGATTGTGAAGTTTATAGACATAAGAGGGAGTATGGCGCGCACCAAAAAGTCCTCAAACTAGAGTATATCGCAAACCAGACTACCACTTTCACGTTCGATTTATGCGATGTAATTGATTGTGCAGGCCAGAATATTTCATTCAGGCATGCAGATATATACATGTGTCAATGTCCACCTATGGCTTTACAATGCCCACAGAGCTGCGCTTGGGAGGAAATTGTACTATGTGCTGGCCAAAATGTCCAATGTAGCGGGGATAAGGTAGTTTTACAACAAGGGTACTGGGTACTTTCCCAGCCTAAGTCGGATCGGCCAGGATTTCACCAGTTTTGGACTAGCAAGTTCACTCTCCAGAGGGATTTCTCCCTCACCCAGAATCCGGTTTCCCTGTCTATTAAAGCGGTGTCCACTTTTGAAATGGACGAACATCCGTTCAATTTTCATGTTATGAGAGTGATAGTGAACTCCTATCCACCAAAATATGGGTCATTACGAATTGAAATGGTAAACACTATCAGCTCCCTAGGTAATTCTTCTTTTCCCCCTGTGACCCCGCACCAAACTTCAGACATAATCACCACCGATTACACAAAGTTAACTCCGGTCGAGGTAATCGCAATGTCTACCGGATACCATGACAATAATATATGGTTGGCATGGTTATCGGAGGCGGCAAAGCAGGCCTCGTTGTCTGAATGCGTGGCATGCGCCGCAGCACGCCCGCTGTTGTACACTGAGCCGGCTCCCTTGTTCCCAGAGGATACATGGGGGTTTGATTGCATGCTAAACTTGACCAGAACGCAGATGCACGCTAATTGTACAACCTTAAGTGAAGTGTTTCCCTTAGCCGGGAATCACACCAAAGCTGGCCCGTTCCATGCTACAAAACGCAATGATTACTTCTGTTTTAATTTCACGAGTCCAAATGCCAAAATAAATGTGGGCATGATTGACCCAAGCTGGTGCAATCAGACGAGGTTAGCGAGCACAGAAAAAGGGGATAGAAAAGTGATTGGCCCTCTTGTTAGATCGGGCTTATACTACTATTGTGGGGAAAGGAGATTACTCACTCGTATCTTGGACAACACCATTGGACTTTGTGCCATGGTACGTTTGGCGGCTCCTCTGGCTCTGATTGGTCCCAGATTGGAGATCCTGAACGGAACTGATCTCTCTCAAAATAGGAGAAGGAGATCTGCTAATTTTGATCCAACCGTCGGCTCACCTACTTATATTGACTCTATAGGCATTCCGCGGGGTGTGCCAAATGAATACAAACTGGCTGATCAGGTGGCAGCTGGGTTTGAGAGTTTTCCTATCATTTCAGCAGTGTTTCCTGTTACACCCAATAAAAATGTTGACAGGATAAATTATGTGCATTATAATGTTATGCGACTGTCCAATCTCACCAGAGATGCGGTGGAAGGTCTAGCTGAACAACTAGCGCCGACTTCCCTGATGGCGGTTCAGAACAGGATGGCATTGGATATGATTTTGGCGGAACGAGGGGGAGTATGTAGTATGTTTGGTGACCTTTGCTGTACATTTATTCCAAACAACACTGCTCCAGATGGCAAAGTCACAAGAGCCCTAGAAGGCCTTAGAACCCTCTCAGATGAAATGAAAAGTCATTCGGGTCTGGACGACCCACTGGACAATTGGCTAATAAAGATCTTCGGTCCTTGGAAACAGGTGTTCGTATCTATAATGGTATCATTGGCTATTTTCTTAGGCATACTTATAACCTGCGGGTGCTGCTGCGTGCCTTGTTTAAGGTCTTTGACGGTAAGACTCATCACATCCACTCTGGAAAAACGAGACCCTGAAGTGATGAAACAACTGTTTTTGTTAAAAAACTATAACTTGGAGGATTTTGAAAAAACGGATTAAATATTGTGTATATATGCGTTTTAGCTGCGGTATTAGGTGTGATTTTATTTCTTTTGGGATGGACCTCAATTTAATGAGGTCCAAAGGGGGTTTTGTTATAAAATAAAATACTTTATCTTTGTGTTTCCATTTAATTTGAAGGAGTCTTTACATGGCGTTCAAAATGATCGAGTTTCTCTTGTAGAGTGGTGGGGGTTTCCTGGGAAGAGACAGGATGTGAGCCCCTACTCATGTGAGGTGGTACTGAAGGAATGCTTGAAAGTGGGTCTCTTCTGGTCTTTGAGTGGCTTGTGGCAGGGGGGGGCTTGGTGCCTTTCTGTCAGTTTTATGACTTCACAGATTTATATGACTGGCAAGGAGACACTGGCCTCTTTGTTCTGGGTGTTAAGCCACACTTCCCCCATCAGCCTCATGTGAGTTGGAAAAAAGGTGTCCAGCTCTGAAAACTGTGTTCACTTGAAGGCGCAGAGAACATGATTGCATAAAACGTAGTAAAACAATTAATACCTTGATCATAAAGCACTTGTGCATTAATTATATAATAGTTGTGAAGTAGTTTTCAATCAGATTAAAAGTAGAACTGTGTAAGGTCAGCCTGTATAAATAAAGGTTGAATGAATGAATATTATCCTTCACTCTTTTACCAAAAAAGGGTTCTGTAGACTGAAAAAAGCAAATGGTATTTCCTCTATCAGTTAAGGGGGAGGGAGAATACCCCACCAGAGAGACAAAGAAGGGCCTCGGTGATTGGTGGAAGGCAGGAAATATCCTGCAGGAGTATAAAAACATGGGTATCCTCCTCCAGCGAGAAGGCAGAAGGCCCCGGGGTGAAGACAACTGGATTCAAATTAATCAGGTTGTATGAGGTCTCCCTTGAAACACATAAAATGTCTTTCCTTCCACCCTCTCTCCCCACTGTCTCCCTGGCTCTATTTTGAACAAATGTAATGACTTTTAGGAATAGGAAAAATGTATTCTGTGACTCTTTTTTAAACTTATGATTAATTAAACTGGTTTTTTGGAACTTTAAATTATGAGTGTTTGTCGTGTTTTCAGCGTGTTTTTCCTTTCTGATCCAAAGTGAACCAAATAACGAATTCTGGGGCGGATAAGAATCAAAGCCAACAGGTGTCAAACTCATTTTGATCTGGGGGCCGCATACAGCTTAATCTGATCTCAAGGGGGTCAGACCAGAATACTCATTCTAAAGGTCCACTTTTTGTCTTTGTATTAGTGCAAAGAATAAATACATTATAAAGATATTAACATTAAATTAATTGTCCTTTCACATTTTTACTCAGTTTAACATTTAAGTGCATTACATATTAAAAAACTGATCAGTGATTGTACGTTTTAAAACATTTATTCAACAAACTGTTTTGTTAAAAACCCTGATGCATGCTCAATAATCCAGGTAGGAAAATCTGAAAAAGCTAAATCTGGGCTTCTGGACATACAAAAAAACAGTTCTGTTAAAACCCTTTCCTGCATGTTAAAATTGCATCAAAATTTAGAAATGAATGAATTTTAAATCCATTTTCCCCATCTAGGAAGCAACTAGTCGATTTTTAAAGTCCAACTCTCCACTTATTATAAATTGAGATTCAATTTATGTCCTCAATAGATTAAAATTAAAGATGTATTTATTTAAGACCTGTCTGTGAGGGCTACTCCCTCCTTAGCACTTTGAGATTTCCATTAATGAAAAGTGCGTTATAAATTGAATTCATTACTATTATTATTATTATTATTTATTCTTCAAACCCCAATCTGTCCTCTTCTTTTATTCATCTGACTCCAAACAGTTATTAAACTCTGTATCTGCATCCCTTTACTTTTATTAAATGTTTCAGAACGAATGACCCAACTGGATGACTGAATTAAAATTACAAATAAAAGTGACTCTGACCTATGTTCGGTTTTTCTAGAAATTATTATGCTCCTGTCTGCAGTACCTTTTTTCGTCCATCAGGGGTCTCCATTATACTCAGGCTCAGTGTTGCCAGCTGTACGATAATTTTCGTATTTGTACGATAATTTTGCCCTCTGTACGATGTACGATCGATAATCCCGACAAAGGCCAAAAATACAATAATTTTGCCATTCTGTGAACGTGTAGTTGTGATCGGTTTCCATCAGCCTGTCGCAACTGTCTGTCGGAGTTTTTTGTGAACCCTGAAGGCGTCTTGAAATTCCAGCTAATCGTGCTTTTCTAAATGTGACAGAAGACTTTCTGTAGAGCTCTTTAGTTGCCACCAGACAATAATGCGTATTAATGTCTATGGTTTCCCCCCAGTACTGACGCCACAAAGCTGTGAGTGCCTGTTAGACGCTACAGTATTCAACAATAGAGTGACTATAGAGCATACTTATTTTGTTTATGATGGGTGTACGATAATCCTACATTTCTCACCTGGCAACCCTGCTCAGGCTATACACGAAACGACTGTCTTTTGCGTCCCCACAGTTGCCAAATCCGCTTGTTTCAAGCGGCATTGGGCTTGTTTTCCCTGGAGTCGCTTTCAAATTTGATCAGCCGCTTGTGGCGGGTTTTTATTTTCGCTTCTCACGGACATTGAGTCGCTTATTTGTGCTTGTTTTTAAGGAGCTGATCGCTTCTTTCGGTCTGGAGATCTGGCAACCCTGCAACGCTCACAAGACGTGGACATTCACTGGAGCTATTCACAAAAGTACGTCTTCCAGATTGGTAATCCACTTTCTCTGCTTCTTATATTGGAAAATGCAAGTATGATGCATTCGATTCTACATCCTCACGTCCTATACACAAATTATAAGACTACGTCTCGTAAACCACGTCGGACCTAGTGGCTCGTTAGCTTTGCTGTTAGCTGCTAAGTTCGTCTACAAAAACTAAATTTGGATTATTTAAAGTCGATATTGTTTATCTACACGACGCGCCACTGTACGCTTTGTTAGCGAATCCGATGTGAGCTGTCTACCGTTACAAAGTTATAAAATGTCCGCTGTTAGACAGTCTATGCTATGCTAACGGGAGGTTCACTGCAATTTTCCACTTTCCCGTTTGTCTAAGCGTTATAACCTAAAATTATTGAGATAGAATGTCATAATCCTTTTTTATCAATCCTTCCAACTGTGAAGGTTCATTCGGCCCTCATTAATTTATCTCGAACTATCCGCAAATATTTTATTTGTTTATTCAAAAAACTGTTACCCGTCCTGAGGCCTTCTAGCCTGGTTAAAACCAGACCCTCGTTCAGAGCTGAGCTGAAGTTCTAATTTTTTCATTTCACCCACATTCACGCTGTAGAAAATGATCTAGTCCTGTTAAAATGGAGAAGTGTAAACCGTTTTAATGTAATGTTTATTTTTGTGTTTCAGGAACCCAGCACCAACTCCTGAAGAGGTGGAGAATTCGTTTATTACTCTATTAACTGCTGTATCTAAATAAAACTGTTCTAACTTCAGCGCCTCAATGTTTGTTTCATATTTAATCTTCAGATAGCTTGTGAAAAGTTTAAGAAGAAAAAGCAATCCATAAATATGTCATACAGGCTAAAAATACAGTAATCATTATTTTCCTCCCTCTGTTTTTGAATTCTTTAAAGTCCATGACTCACCATGTTTTCAAATTGCATCGCCATTATTTATTTGTTTATTTAAAAATAATACAGGAGCGTTTATTTATATTGTAGAGAAATAACGCTAAATGTGTTATTTCATGATTCATAGCAGATTTTTAGCAAAAGCTCCAGGAAGATCTGCCCCTCTCTTTTTTCTCTCCCCGTGGGTCGGGGGTTCAGAAAGGTAGCCGCACAGCGGAGCTCTGAGTGTGCGTGCCCCGTGCTCCACGTTGGACAGAACCGAGCCCTGAGTCAATGAAAAGAACTTCAAAGGTAACAGCAGAACGGGGAGCCAGGGAGAAGACGAGAGAAGCCGCGCGGCTCTTGCTCCTCTGGGCAGAAGCTGAGAGGTTTTAAGAGCAGCGAGCAACAGTCCGCAGGGTGTTATATCTTATTAAAACGTCTATAAAATAAATAAAAAATAAAAACAGAGCACTGGTCCAGTTGTACACACAAATGCACCAAGAAATATGCAGTTTTAACTCCTTTTTTTTTAAAGATATGTATGGGAACAATTAAATAAATAACAAGTAGGACAGTGCTTTTATTGAGGCAAATAGAAAATATTGTGATATCAAGGTATTTTACTTAATAATTTCTGTATATAGCCTGTTTCAGCTTTTTCAGCTAATTCTACATTTTTAATCCAACTTTTCAGCCTAATTTAGCAAAACCATGCTCTTGTTTAGCTATTTTTTTTTTAAATCATTCTAATTAACTTAAACTGTTTATTTTCATTAGACCAGTGTTTTTCAACCTTTTTGGAGCCAAGGCACAGTGTTTTCATTGAAAAAATCACGAGGCACACCACCAACCAGAATTGTAAACAGAGATACTGTACTCTGTATCCGCCTATATTAAATATATAGTCATTCTTATCATAGTGTCTTGAATAGAAATGAAATAAACACAGAAATGTATTTTTATCATATTTTATATTTCTTATTTCAATGTGGTCTTGTGACTGTTACATGCTCAAAGCAGCAAGGGGCAATATGTACCATTTAAGTTTACCGGTATATATATATATATTTTTTTTTTGGGTACTTCATTGTGTATTTTATGAGTGTGGACAAAGTCAAACACTAAAGCTGTTTAGAAAACCACTTGGTTTCTAAACTTAAAAATATATAGATCACAGATCAAAAATTTAAACTGAGAGCCTGTATCATTTTAAGGGAAAAATATGTTGTTTCAAAATTTCATAGCATCTACAAATCCCCCAAAAAATTGGGATAAATCCATTTTTCCCACTGTGCCGTAGTAAGTGGACCCCTTAGCCTTGGCCCCCTCTCGGCCCCCCCAGCAATAAAAGTCTAGCTCCGCCACTGGTCCAGAGCAGCACAGCGCTGCAGAGAGAGACAGAGAGAGCAGAGACGAGTCACGCAAGTGAGGCAGGCAAGCTGACGTGACATGGCAGGAAACCATTATTTTAGAACATAAAAAAGGATTTAGTATTCTGTGACTAATTTTATTCTATTTTTAACTGGTCCAGGTGGAACTCTCGGATTATTTTATCAGCGAAAGTCAACGCGTTTTCCTCAATTCCTCACCCCAGTCCCGCCCTTACTTATTCAATCTCGAATTATAAGTAAGTCTAAATTGTCACTGTTTTAAACTAGACACCACCTAGTAAGTTTACAGTTAACTTGGTCTCAGAGTTACAGGGTCAGCGGCGAATAAATTATTTATTTATTCTAAAACCCCGACCCCTCTGTTCCAAACGCCCGTCGGCATTTGGGAGGCGCGACCACTGCGTGTTTTTACCTGGGACTTGGGTATTATTATTTACTTCACGTATACGTATACTTGTCTTATTTCCTTATCTGAGTCCAACACACTGAGTTAAAATTTGCCTATTAATGTCCAATTTCAGATTTTTGTTGAAACAGGCAATCTGCTTACCTCATTGTTGTGTAGACAACAATCACAGCACTGATCAGTGCTCTGGACTCCCGCTCATCCTTTCCTGTCCGCGCGTGCAACCAATCTCGGTGGGACCTCCATTTTTGTTGGCTTTTGCTCTTATTCGTCCCAAATTCGTTATTTGGTTCACTTTGGAACAGAAAGGAGAGATACACTTACACACGACAGACGTTCACTTAAAGTTCCAAAAACCAGTTTAATTATAAGTTTAAAAAGTCACAGAATACATTTGTTCTATTTCTAACATCCATAACATTTGTTTTAAAACGTGGACAGTGAGAGAAAAAGAGGAAAAGGGAGAGAGGGAGAGTGAAAGAGAGAGAGAAGAAGGGAGGAGAAGGGAGGAGGCAGGGAGAGAGGGGGACAGGGAGACCCAGCATACGACCTTGGTGGGCTGCTCTTTCCCATGGCCGGCTCACGTGTTGACTGCTCCGGGAGGAAAGGACTCATGCTTTTTTATTCTTTTGTAGGGCGTTGCCTGCCTTAACCAATAAGAAAAATTTTCTGCTTTAAAGACCGTTGCCTTCCTTTACTGCCAGAAAGCCCCCTCAGGGGGGTTTCAGCTTACTCTGGCCTTCACAGGTTTGTGAGGGGGAAGGGCACGACACATGATGACTGAAATAAATGTACATTTGTTGCTGAGTACTTATAGACACACACACTCTCGTAAACCATCAAGTGACCAATTAGTGTTACTGGACATTAAATTACATTAAAGATCATACACTACACATATATTTAGAGCTGTTCTTGTTACTTTCTAACTGAACAAACCTCCAGGGTAAGAAAGGAGGCTTTCAGTATATTTCCTGCCAGTCATATATTCTACAAAGTCGTAAAACTGACAAAGAGGTGCCAGGACTCCTCATCATGCTCCAAGCCTGCCTCAAACTGATAAGAGGAGTTTTGTTTCAAAGACTATTCTCCTTCCCCCACTCCCAGAGAGCCTCTTCCTTGTAAACAAGAAATACCATTGCATGTCTTCAGTAACCAGAGTTCCGTTTAAAGAGGGGATAATGACCCTAAGCACAAAAAATGTGTTTTATTTTCACAACAATATATACACAATATTCAATCAGTTTTTTCAAAATCCTCCAAGTTATAGTTTTTTTAACAAAAGCAGTTGGCGCATCACTTCGGGATCCCTAACGATAATAATAGTAAGTGCTTTAGGATATTACAGAATTATGAACCTTAAGTTTCCCAAGTTCCTCCTCCAGCAGCAAGGCAGTTGTCTTCCTTGAACACACAAAAATAGAGAAAGAACACAAGATTTATATCATCATTAAAGAAACATTAATACATTTTTTGAATGTGCCACACGTACTCAGGTGAATTGCCCTGGTTACAGCTACTCAGGGCAGACCCCTGGCGTTGCTCGGGGAGGTCCTCCTATGTCCCCAAGTTTTCTTCGTGTTATGTGAAACTCTAATATGTAATGTTTTTATCTCTCTAGGTGTCTGTACTATGTGTGGATGTTCCAGCACCGAGTGGCCCCATAAAACAGAGTCCTTCTGGGCCCCGCATGCAACTATACTCAGCTACTTTGGGTCTATCAAGGCATGAGATTTCGAATGCGACCTCTTCTTGTCGTTCAGCCCAATCCTTTAGCTACTTCCTGGTTCACGGGCTGGAGCATACTAACCCGTGTGGATCCCCTGGCATTGACACGCACTGCCTGTGATGTGCGTTCAGCAACCCTACACGGGTCCATACTGACCAGGGCTGTCTGGTCTTGCCTCCTTTGAAATCTGTTGAGAAAGCCTAAACCACAAACTTTCGACTTGTTAGACTACAACAGGGCCTTCTCGGTTCAACCCAATTCACTCATCTGAGAGAAGGCCCAAACATGGGTAAATCCATGTGAGTTAAATCACTCTCTACTGTCTATCCATAAACCCACTCACAATGGTGCTGACAAGTCAGATTCTAAAACGTTAGCCAATTTCTCCAATGTTATATTAAAATTTGTACCCGGAAATGTGCAATAAAACAAAAATAGAGTTCCATCCTTACCCCCTCGGCTGGAGCATTTCCAGGAACCACCTATAATAAGCAGAATCATGTCCATAGCAAACAACACCCCATAAATTATAAATCAGTAGTACAAAGAATGAATCATGCATGTTAGTTGGGTTCGGGAGAGACTTAATCTTCATTAGGGTTAATTATGAGGCGGTTCATACTTACAAAAATACTGTACCTTTTTATTCAGCTTATAGC
The DNA here is from genome assembly GCA_038048925.1 of Garcialebias charrua. Classification (NCBI taxonomy): domain Eukaryota; kingdom Metazoa; phylum Chordata; class Actinopteri; order Cyprinodontiformes; family Rivulidae; genus Garcialebias; species Garcialebias charrua. The sequence goes on from JBBPBX010038294.1 coordinate 17,030, forward strand.
AGAAATTACACACATAAAAGTAACATAGCATGCGGCGGCAGAGCATAATTCACAAAACATTGTACACCTGTGGTTCTATACACCTTCTTCCTGAGTCAATAAGTCACATGTCGTCTAGTCAAGTCAATTGCGTATAAATCTACAGAACCATCATATTTCTAAACACCCTCTGATCAGGTCCACTTCAGGTTTGAGCTTGCAGGCCAGGAAACATTTCTGAAATATATGTATATCAGTATTACACCTGAATCACACATATTATGTGTTATGATTATGTTACTTAGTGCCATTTTATGGAAAGTTAAAAGATGATGTCAGTGGAGCTTTAACATTGTTGTTAATTGCTCATATAAACCTTTAAGACGCCTCATGTTGTATGAGGGCCGATTTTGTTCATTCCAAATCTAAAACCTCTGTATAACTAATGAACTAACCCTTTCCTAAATTGTCTTCCTATTTAGGAATGTGCTTGCACCAATACTCCTTCCTCCATGACATGATTAAAGAAAATAAAATGTTCAAGACCGATGCCGCCTCAATATCGACGCACGTGAATTTTGTTTATAATGCCAATTTATCCGCCAAGGTTGCCCTTTGTCACCGATTCTGTTCATAACTTTTATGGACAGAATTTCTAGGCGCAACCAAGGTGTTGAGAGGATCCGTTTTGGTGACCTTAGAATCGCTTCTCTGTTTTTTGCAGATGATGTGGTCCTACTGGCTTCATCAGTTCGTGATTTACAGCTTTCACTGGAGCGGTTTGCAGCCGAGTGTGATGCGGCCGGGATGAGGATCAGTTCCTCCAAATCCGAGGCCATGGTCTTGAGCCGGAAAAGGGTAGCATGCCCTCTCCGGGTCGGGGAGGAGGTCCTGCCCCAAGTGGAGGAGTTTAAGTATCTCGGGATCTTGTTCACGAATGAGGGAAAACTGGAGCGTGAGATCGATAGGCGGATAGGTGCAGCGTCCGCAGTGAAGCGGGCGCTGTACCGGTCTGTCGTGGTGAAGAGAGAGCTGAGTCAAAAGGCAAAGCTCTCAATTTACCGATCGATCTACGTTCCCACCCTCATCTATGGTCATGAGCTTTGGGTTATGACCGAAAGAACAAGATCTCGGATACAAGCGGCTGAAATGAGTTTTCTCCGCAGGGTGGCTGGACTCTCCCTTAGAGATAGGGTGAGAAGCTCAGTCATCCGGGAGGGACTCGGAGTAGAGCCGCTGCTTCTCCACATCGAGAGGAGCCAGTTGAGGTGGCTCGGGCATCTGGTTAGGATGCCTCCTGGACGCCTCCCTGGTGAGGTGTTCCGGGCATGTCCCACCGGGAGGAGACCCAGAGGAAGACCCAGGACACGCTGGAGGGACTATGTTTCTCGGCTGGCCTGGGAACGCCTTGGGATTCCCCTGGAGGAGCTGCTCCAAGTGGCTGGGGAGAGGGAAGTCTGGGCCTCCCTACTTAGGCTACTACCCCCGCGACCCGACCCCGGATAAGCGGAAGAAGATGCATGGATGGATGGATGGATGGATGCCAATTTATCAGTTATCCTTATTATACTTTGTATACTAAAATGTATTTACCATCTTTTAATTAATTAGTTATTTCTAGGAACATTTTTCAACCTAGTTGTTTTTAGGAAACATTTACAATCTAGTTATTTTTAAGGACCTATTTTTAGGAACATCTGTCAACCTCTCCCCCTTATGAAACAAAACTCTACCTTGTTTCAATTCTGTAGTCTGCCCGCCAAAGTTATTTGGTTGTTAAATTGGAAATTGTGTCTAAATTTACCATCCTTTAACCTGAGCACTAGTGTCAGGATCCCAGAAAAATGTTTCCTAAACCTCAGCCTATTGCCACCTCTAATTTGGTTTTCACAACCATATAGCTAACTGTACTCTACGATATCATCTCATTTTCTTTAAAATTATAATCATTTACCAAAATGTACCCCTTGTGAAACATCAGATTCCCAACATGCACTCTGCCAAGGATAACTGCTGCCCTCTCTTCAGTTCTATAAAACATTGTATGAATGTTTGTGGAGACACAAATTTTAACCTGCAAAAACAAAAATATAAAAGTTAACTCATTTTAGGGTCAGGAGCTGGGATCATTTCCCTGGCTTTCCTTAAGCTTCACCACAGAGTTACAGGAACCAGAAAAAGCAAGTCGTCAGATCCACCTGAGCACAGTATAACTAAGAATCATGAAGCCCGCGCTGGCAGGCCCTAAATGTGCCTATGTGTTTCATTTAAAAAATGCATCATACCAACTGTAGATTTGACCCCGGATACCAAAGTCATTGACATAACCTCACACATCAATATGGGGTGCGGCCTTTGCTGGTATGGGTGACTTTAGGACAATTTGTTCTCTTGTCTTGTTAGGAGAACGTGTTCAGCTTTCTCTTGTTCTAGACCCCAGTGAGACGTTCACTGGGTTCTGATTCTTGTCAGGATCCTCCAAATCCGGACCGTATATTCTGGCCATTTGTGTCTGATGACCATGTTTTGACAGTTCTTTGACAAAGTATTTGTCTCTGCTCGGCTGAAAGTTTCTGTGGACAGTCTTTTGTTCTTTGATGAAAGTCCAGTGCACTGCCCTTCTTTTTGTGCCTTTATTGTTTTCAGTTGTTCCTTGCGTAAGCCCCTCGAAAGTTCTTTGAGCAGGGCTGCATAAGAGTCCAGCCATGTTGTTGTTGTTCTCAGTGAAGTCACCGTGAGCCAGTTCTGGACACACCTTCATATTAATTCTGATCCGATCTGATCAATAACCATAGTAGCTAAGATTCAAAAGTCAGATGTTGCATGTGTTTTGACAGAGGCCTATCTTAATGCATGTTTTACCATTATGTGTTCTGTAAGGATGAGAAGGGATTCATAAGACTCATTCTTGCCGTTCCACCAACACTGTCCAATGAGGCTATTTAAAAAATTTAAAAATCATTAACAGACCAGGATCAAATTAATTTTCTTTTAACAAGCTTTATTATGGATCCTTCGACAGAGGCATCTTTTAATCTGATCTGCACAACAGATCCAAAACATTAGTTTACCTAAAGTGAAATAATCAATTTACCCTGAAACCAAAAAATACTATAGCCTACTTTTATTTCAGAAAATATAATGTACGGTTTTCTAAGACCCCCTTGCTAGTATACAGTCTATGATAATTAGTCAATTCCTTGAGCCTTCTAAGATCTGCCCTCTCGTTGGATTTATTTATGTATTGTGTATATTTTCATGTCTAAACGGCACCGCGAGATGCCCTCCTAAATTGTCAATTTGAAATTGTTAAGCTCAGTGGCTCATTTATTCAAAGTAAAAATATGGGCTCGTTCATTTTGGCCTGTTGTTCTAGGTATAGAACTATTAGTCAGTTTTTTAAAGTCCAATTCTCCATTTGTTATAAATTGCGATTCACTTTATGTCCTCAATAGAAAAATATCGATTAAAATAAAGGTATGTTTATTCAGAACCTGATTGTGAGGGCTACTCCCTCTTTAGCACTTTGAGATTTTCATTAATGAAAAGTGCGTTATAAATTGAATTCATTATTATTATTATTATTATTTATTATTCTTCAAACCCCAATCTGTCCTCTTGTTGCTTTTAATGTCCATAATTCATACAAGCCAATATCAAACTTAAGTTTCATTGTGCTACGTGTTAATACCTCCTAAGTGTGCATAGTTAATTAACTGTTTGTGTTGTACGTTTCAGGGGAGAGAGGTTGTCAGCCCCTCCTGTTCTCTTTTTTATTCATCTGACTCCAAACAGTTATTAAAATCTGTACCTGCATCCTTTTACTTTTATTAAATGTTTCAGAACGAATAACCCAACTGGATGACTAAATTAAATTACATATAAAAGTGACTCCGACCTGTTTTTGGTTTTTCTAGAAATTATTACGCTTCTGTCTGCAGTACCTTTTTTCGTCCATTAGGGGTCTCCATTATACTCAGGCTCAGTGTTGCCAGCTGTACGATAATTATCGTATTTGTACGATAATTTTGCCCTCTGTACGATGTACGATCAATAATCCCGAAAAAGGCCAAAAATACGATAATTTGGCCATTCTGTGAACGTGTAGTTGTGATCGGTTTCCATCAGCCTATCGCAACTGTCTGTCGGAGTTTTTTGTGAACCCTGAAGGCGTCTTGAAATTCTAGCCAATCGTGCTTTTCTAAATGTGACAGAAGACTTTCTGTAGAGCTCATTAGTTGCCACCAGACAATAATGCGTATTAATGTCTATGGTTCCCCCCAGTATTGACGCCACAAAGCTGTGAGTGCCTGTTAGACGCTACAGTATTCAACAATAGAGTGACTATAGAGCATACTTGTTATTTTGTTTATGTTAGGTGTACAATAATCCTACATTTCTCACCTGGCAACACTGCTCAGGCTGTACAGGAAACGACTGTGTCTTTTGCATCCCCATAGTTGCCAAGTCCGCTTATTTCAAGCGGCATTGGGCTTGTTTTTTCCTGGAGTCGCTTTCAAATTTGATCAGCCGCTTGTGGCAGGTTTTTTGGGCTTCTCACGGACATTGAGTCGCTTATTTGTGCTTGTTTTGAAGGAGCTGATCGCTTCTTTCGGTCTAGAGATCTGGCAACCCTGCTTTCCGGTCAACGCTCACAAGACGTGTACATTCACTGGAACTATTCACATAAGTACGTCTTCCAAATTGGTAATCCACTTTCTCTGCTTCTTATATTGGGAAATACAAGTATGATACGTTCGGTTCTACATCCTCACGTCTTATACACAAATTATAAGGACGACGTCTCGTGAACCACTTCGAACCTAATGGCTCGTTAGCTTTGCTGTTAGCTACTAAATTCGTCTACAAAAACTAAATTTGGATTATTTAAAGTCGATATTGTTTATCTACACGACGCGCCACTCTGTACGCTTTGTTAAGCGAATCCGATGTGGGCTGTCCGCCGTTACAAAGTTATAAAATATCCGCTGTTGGACAACCTATGCTATGCTAACGGGAGGTCCCATTGCAATTTCCAAATTTCCTGTTTGTTTAAGTGTTATAACCTAAAATTATTGAAATAGAATGTCATAATCCTTTTTGATCAATCCTTCCAACCGTGAAGGTTCATTCGGCGCTAATCAATTTGTCTCGAACTGTCCGCAAATATTTTATTTGTTTATTCAAATAACTGTACACGTCCTAAGGCTTTCAGTTCAGAGCTGAAGTTCTATTTTTCATTTCACCCCATATTCATTCCGAATTGTGCAACAGCACCACTAATCACGCTGTAGAAAATTATTTAATCCTGTTAAAATGGAGAAGTGTAAACTGTTTTAATGTAATGTTTATTCTGTGTTTCAGGACACCAGCACCAACTACTGAGGAGGTGGAGGGACTACGTTTGTTACTCTGTTAAACTGCTGTATCTAAATAAAACTTTGTTCTAACCTCAGCGCCTCAATATTTTTTTAATCATTTCTGCATTATCTCCTTCGTACAGTATATCTGTCGATACAGTGGTGATTATTTAATCCTCAGATAGCTTGTAAAAAGTTTAAGAAAAAAATCCATAACTATGTTATACAGGCTGAAAAATACAGTAGTTATTCCAAAAAAGCTAAGTCTGGTCCTCTGGACATTCAAAAAACAAACAAAAACAAAAAAAACAAAAAAAAAACTGTTTTTTGTTTTTTTTTGTTTTTGTTTTTTGAATGTCCAGAGGACCAGACTTAGCTTTTTTGGATTTTTCTACCTGGAATATTGAGCATGCATCAGGGTACAGTAGTTATTATTATCCTCCTTCTTTTTTTTAGAGATATGTATGGGAACAATTAAATAAATAACAAGTAGGACAGTGCTTTTATTGAGGCAAGAAGAAAATGTTGTGATGATATCAAGGTATTTTACTTAATAATTTCTGTATTTCTGTATATAGCCTGTTTCAGCTTTTTCAGCTAATTCTACATTTTTTAATCCAACTTTTGAGCCTAATTTAGCAAGACCATGCTCTTGTTTTAGCTATTGTTCAGCTGGTTTTAGCCAATTAAAGCTTTTTCAGATGATTTCCACTTTATTTTGCTTATTTTCTCCTTATTTCAGATGTTTTAAAATTTTTATTTGTTCTTTTATGGGTTTAACTGATGCGCTCTCACACTTCTGGCTAAAACTGCCCTTCATTTAAGTTTTTATGTCTTTGTTCATTCTTAGTCACACATACACACACCACACAGGCTATTAATCTTTATTGTCATAGGAACCAGGACTCAGTGAATACACGGATGCCTCCCACACAGGAAGTGTCAAGACAGACTGAGCGTTCCTTTCGGCGAGCCAGCCCGTCCTGAATCTTTTTTTCCGTGTATCCCTCCGGAACTTTTTTCTTTGTCTTCCTCACATACTCAGTTGGCCTTATGTTCAACAAGACTTACAACACATAAGACAGACCAACTCACGCTGACCTTATGATTCAACAGGACATACAACAGATAAAACAGACCAACTCCAACTTTCACACGAGACTCTGACGCCAGAAAAACTTCAGCAATAAAAAATATATTTATTTTATTAATAATAATTTTTTTAGAACCTTTTGAGTGTAAAATAAGATTGGTATGATCGTGTGTTGACTCCTCACAATGCCAGAAACCCCACTATTTTATAACATGAAAAAGATTTAGTATTCTGTGACTACTTTTATTTTGTTTTATTTAAATGGTCTAGGTTTGGAACTCTATCGAATTATTTTATCAGCACAGGTCAGCGCGTTTCCATCACGTTCTCACCCAGTCCCGCACTTTACTTATTTAATGTCAAATTATAAGTAAGTCTAAATTGTCACTGTTTTGCGTTAGCCATTAACCTAACAAGATTAAAGTTAAACTTGGTCTCAGAGTTACAGGGACAGCGGCGGATAAATTATTTATTTATCCTAGAACCCCGACCCCTCTGTTCCAGAAGCCCGACGGCTTCTGGGAGGCTCGACCACTGCGTGTTTTACCTGGGACTTGGGTATTATTATTTTACTTTACGTACACAAATACAGGGAACCCTCGAGTTACGTCAGGGATCCGGACCTACGGGTGTGACTTAGGTCGATTCTGTCGTATCTCGCGGACCAAAAACACGTGCCTGTCGTAGGTCCACATTTCTGACGTAGGTCGAGGCTATACCGTTAACGGAGCGCCGCACACACATTTAACGGCATGAGAATGAACAAGCGGACATCCTGTGCCATAAACATGCACAGAACTTTATTTACAAACACTTAGATAACACATTATACCACACATTCATCCATAAACACACAAAACCAGTACAGCATGTACTGTACAGGTAAAGTACTGTACAGTAATGTTTTTTTCAGCACAGACAAAGCATACAAAATACAAATCTCTTCCTGAACAGTTCTCAGCCATAATCTGCAAATGAGTTCAACCATGAAACATGAACACTTCTCTTTGAGCAGCAGCTGTTAACATCAAAATGCAGCAAATGATAAGGAACTCCCATGCACCAATCATGCACCAAATCAGCCAAATCATCAGAAACATGTTGCAACCATCATGTTTTTGAAACCAGTGCAGTCCATGTGGTGTTTGTGTGCAGTCCATGTGCATGAAAAAGTCCATGAACTCTAAAAAAGCTAGAAGCAGCAGAAAAAGGAAACAAGGAAACAAAATGTCCTTACTTTGACTGAAGTGTAGGTAGACACTGATGTTTTTCTCAAGTTCAAACCTGGATCAGATGGAACTGCTTAGCCAGTGCTCAACCATGAATCAACCATGAACACTCAAGGCACTGTACCCCTCCCCCACCTTGCCGCTTGCCGTAATGACGCACTTTTTTTGCCGTATCTCGATTACATACTTATAATGTATTTCTGTCGTAAGTCCGTTTTTTCGGTCGTATGTCGACGGCATTCTTTCAAAGAGGCCTGTCGTAAGTCCGCGTTGCCGTAGGTCGCAGGTGTCGTAACTCGAAGGTTTCCTGTACTCACTCGTTTTATTTCCTTATTTTACTGGAGTCCAACACACTGAATCAATTTGGCCTATAAAAATTCCAATCACAGATTTCGTTTAAACAGGAATCTGCTTACCTTTTTAGTAGAGGTGACCGGTCACTGATCAGTGTTCTGGACTCGCGCTTGTCCCTTCCTGTCCGCGTGCAACCATCTCGGTGGAACCTCCAAATTTGTTGGCGTTGTTTTTCTTATTCGCCCCAAGTTCGTTGTTTGGTTTCACTTTGGATCAGAAAACAGGAGATACGCGGAAAACACGACAAACGCGCAATTAAAGTTCTAAAACCAATTTTAATTAATCATAAGTTTAAAAAGTCACAGAATACATTTGTTCTCTTTCAAAAGCCATTATATTTGATTACAACTAAGTAGGCAGAGAGTGAGAGAGAAATAGAGAGAGAGAATAAAGAGAGAGAGAGAGAGAGAGAGAGAGAGAGACATTGAATGTGCATTCAATGGAGTCCTAGCATACAACCTGATTAGTTGTTCTTCCCCGTGGGCTTGCTCTGCGTTGATTGCCAATGGAGGAGGGAAACTCATGTTTTATACTCTTCTCTGGGTGTTGCCTGCTCTCAACTAATAATAGAAGTTCTGTTTTATACTCCTGTAGGATGTTTCCTACTCTCAACCAATGAGAGAAGTTCTGCTTTGTTCTCTTGTATGGTGTTTCCTGCTCTCAACCAATAAGAGAAGTTCTTCTTTAAGACTGTTCCCCTCCCCAACTACCAGAAAGCTTCTGTCTTGTAAACAGGAAATACCATTGCATTTTTTCCAGCTTACTCTGCTCTCCACAGGCCTCAGGGGGGGTTTCAGCTTGCTTTGGTCTCCACAGGCCTTAGAGGGGGAAGGGCACGACACATTGATGACTAAAACTAAATATGCATTATTGCTGAGTACTTTATAAAACACACACACATTAGTAGACCACTAAATGACCAATTAGTGTAACTGGACATTAAATTACATTAAAAATCCTACACTACACACATAGATTAGAACTGTTCTGATACTTTCTGAGCATACATACAGAACAAGAGAGAGTAGCTTTCAGTGGACTTCTCCCCAGCCATATATTCTACAAGGTCGTAAAACTGACAGACAGAGAGGCACCAGGTCTCTTACCATGCCCTAAGCCTGCAGGACAGACACAATCTGCATCATTTTAAAACCCCTTCAAGAGGAATAAAAACACGAAGACAAAAATATGTTCTATTTCACAACAAACCTAGCCTGGTTAAAACCAGACCCTTGTACTTCACTTCGCTTTGTACTGGGTCTGGGACTTGTCCCATAGACAAGGATATCTCCGGTAGATTTTTGACCGGACCAATCAGAGAATAGAAGGCGGAGTTTTGAACGACGCCGACTGACGTCGTCAGTTAAAATGGCTGCCGCCACGAAGGAATTTTCATCAAAACAAGGTAAAAAACTATTATTTCTTTGCTGAGAAAAATATATTTCTTAGCTGACGTTATATCAGAAGTGTTCCTGAGCAATCAGAGAACAGAAGGCGGAGTTTTGAACGACGTCGACTGACGTCGTCAGTTAAAATGGCTGCCGCCACGAAGGAATTTTCATCAAAACAAGGTAAAAAACTATTATTTCTTTGCTGAGAAAAATATATTTCTTAGCTGACGTTATATCAGAAGTGTTCCTGAGCAATCAGAGAACAGAAGGCGGAGTTTTGAACGACGTCGACTGACGTCGTCATTTAAAATGGCTGCCGCCACGAAGGAATTTTCATCAAAACAAGGTAAAAAACTATTATTTCTTTGCTGAGAAAAAATATATTTCTTAGCTGACGTTATATCAGAAGTGTTCCTGAGCTTAACAGTTCCTAAATCAATTCACGAAATGGTCAAATCTGCTGGATTTAAATAGTTTTGGTTTGACATTTTCCAAACAGCCTCGGGTGCGCTACGAAAATAAATGATAAAAAATCGAATTTTATCTCAAATGTTTCATCTAGGCCAACAGTCAGTAAATTAGAGCCATATAATTACACACTGGTAGCAGAAAAAATATCCACCGAGTGGTTTCTGAGCTATTTATCTGATAGCCTGGACCTCGCCAGGCTAAACTAACAAAACTCCGCCTTCCGTTCTCTGATTGGTCCATTCAAAAATCTACCAGAGAAATCGCTGTCTATGGGACAAGTCCCAGACCCTAGTACAAAGCGAAGTGAAGTACAAGGGTCTGGTTTTAACCAGGCTACAACAAACCCCCTTTGGACCTCTATTCCTGAGGTCCATCCCAAAAGAAATAAAATCACACACCTAATAACGCAACTAAACGCATATTGTTGGCTTTTGCTCTTATTCGCCCCAAATTCGTTATTTGGTTCACTTTGGAACAGAAAGGAGAGATACACTTACACACGACAGACGCTCACTTAAAGTTCCAAAAACCAGTTTAATTATAAGTTTAAAAAGTCACAGAATACATTTGTTCTATTTCTAACATCCATTACATTTGTTTAAAAACGTGGACAGTGAGAGAAAAAGAGGAAAAGGGAGAGAGGGAGAGCTAGAGAGAGAGAGAAGAAGGGAGGAGAAGGGAGGAGGCAGGGAGAGAGGGGGACAGGGAGACCCAGCATACGACCTTGGTGGGCTGCTCTTTCCCATGGCCGGCTCGTGTGTTGACTGCTCCGGGAGGAAAGGACTCATGCTTTTTTATTCTTTTGTAGGGCATTGCCTACCTTAACCAATAAGAAAAGTTTTCTGCTTTAAAGACTGTTGCCTTCCTTTACTGCCAGAAAGCCCCCTCAGGGGGGGTTCAGCTTACTCTGGCTTTCACAGGTTTGTGAGGGGGAAGGGCATGACACATGATGACTGAAATAAATGTACATTTGTTGCTGAGTACTTATAGACACACACACTCTCGTAAACCATTAAGTGACCAATTAGTTTAACTGGACATTAAATTACATTAAAGATCATACACTACACATAGATTTAGAGCTGTTCTTGTTACTTTCTAACTGAACAAACCTCCAGGGTAAGAAAGGAGGCTCTCAGTATATTTCCTGCCAGTCATATATTCTACAAAGTCGTAAAACTGACAAAGAGGCGCCAGGACTCCTCATCATGCTCCAAGCCTGCCTCAAACTGATAAGAGGAGTTTTGTTTCAAAGACTGTTCTCCTTCCCCCACTCCCAGAGAGCCTCTTCCTTGTAAACAAGAAATACCATTGCATGTCTTCAGTAACCAGAGTTCCGTTTAAAGAGGGGATAATGACCCTAAGCACAAAAAATGTGTTTTATTTTCACAACAAAACCCCCTTTGGACCTCAATTTCTGAGGTCCACCTCAAAAAATAAAATCACACAACACACAATGTAGTTTAATGCATATATACACAATATTCAATCAGTTTTTTTCAAAATCCTCTAAGTTATACCCTCTTGTCTGGCCACCACATTTTGACTCAATTTGTTAATATGCAAATTGTAGAATATAAGGAAATATATGCAAACTATGAACGATAATAATAGTAAGTGCTTAGGATATTGCAGAATTATGAACCTTAAGTTCCCAAGTTCCTCCTCCGCAGCAGGCAGTTGTCTCCTCAGGGGCATTCCCCTGGCGTTGCTCAGGGCAGACCCCCGGCATTGCACGCAACTTTATTCAACTACTTTGGGTCTATCAAGGCATGAGAGTTCGAATGCGACCTCCTCTTGTTGTCCAGCCCAATCCTTTAGCTCCTTCCTGGTTCACGGGCTGAGCACACTGAACCGTGTGGATCCCCTGGCATTGACACGCACTGCCTGTGGTGTGCGTTCAGCGACCCCCCAGGGCTGTCTGGTCTTGCCTCCCCGGGACTCCGTTGAGAAAACCCCCTCAGCTGGAGCATTTCCAGGAACCACCTATCATAAACAGAATGTGCCACAACAAACAACACCCAATAAATTATAAATCAGTAGTACAATGAATGATTCATGCATGTTAGTTGGGTTTGGAAGAGAATTAATCTTCATTAGGGTTAATTATGAGTAGTTTTAAGGCGGTTCATACTTACAAAAATACTGTACCTTTTCACTCAGCTTATAGCAGAAATTACACACATAAAAATAACATCACAAGCGGCGGCAGAGCATAATTAAAAATAACATAGCAAGCGGCGGCAGAGCATAATTCTAAACAATAACATAGCAAGCGGCGGCAGAGCATAATTCACAAAACATTGTACACCTGTGGTTCTATACACCTTTTTCCTGAGTCAATAAGTCACATGTCGTCTAGTCAAGTCAATTGCTATAAATCTACAGAACCATCATATTTCTAAACATCCTCTGATCAGGTCCACTTCAGGTTTGAATGGTTTAAGCCTGCAGGCCAGGAAACATTTCCAAGGGGCGTCCCCCTCCTGCTTCACACACATTTCACAGAGGAAAAAAACAGTGTTGTTAATTGCTCATTTGAAATATGCTTGCATCAATACTCCTTCCTCCATGACATGATTAAAAAACGTTCAAGACCGATGCCGCCTCAATATCAACGCAAGTGAACTTTGTTTATAACGCCAATTTATCAGTTATCCTTAATTAGTTATTTCTAGGAACATTTTTCGGCCTAGTTGTTTCTAGGAAACATTTACAATCTAGTTATTTCTAATTAGTTATTTCTAGGGACCAATTTCAACCTTTCTATTTTTAGAAACATCTGTCAGCCCCTTAACCCCCTTTTGAAACAAAACTTTACCTTGTTTCAATTATGCCAAAGTTATTTGGTTAATAAATTGGAAATTGTGTCTAAATTTAATTTACCATCCTTTAACCTAAGCACTAGTGTCAGATGTTTCCTAAACCTCAGCCTATTGCCACCACTAATTTGGTTTTCACAACCATATAGCTAACTATAATCTACGATATCATCTCATTTTCTTTAAAATTATAATCATTTACCAAAATGTACCCCTTGTGACACATCAGATTCTGCACTCCGCCAAGGATAACTGCAAAAACAAAAATATAAAAGTTAACTCGTTTTGGGGTCAGGAGCTAGGATCATTTCCCTTGCTCCCCTTCAGCTTCACCACAGAGTTACAGGAACCAGAAGAAGCAAGTCGTCAGATCCACCTGAGCACAGTATAACTAAAAATCATGAAGCCTGCGCTGGCAGGCCCTAATGTGCCTATGTGTTTCATTAAAAATTTATCATAGCAACTGTAGTTTTGATCCCGGCTACTAAGATCAACGACAGATCCTCACAGATCAATATGGGGTGCGGCCTTTGCTGGTATGAGTGACTTCAGGACCATTTGTTCTCTTGTCTGTTTGGAGAACGTGTTCAGCTTTCTCTTGTTCCAGCCCCCAGTGAGACGTTCACTGGGTTCTGATTCTCGTCCGGACCCCCCAAATCCGGACCGTATATCCTGGCCATTTGTGTCTGATGACCATGTTTTGACAGTTCTTTGAGAAAGTCTTTGCCTCTGCTCGGCTGAAAGTTTTTG